>JACEGR010001359.1:71501-173055 GCA_014170235.1 Listronotus bonariensis | reverse complement strand
CAAACAACTCTATAACAGATTTTGTATCAGTTTGAAGTAAATGGACTGCAATAAGTAATTCTCATTATATCATAAAATATTATACCACATATAGGGGAGAACGGGGAGGGTTTGGACACTGGGAGCATATAGACACATTCAAATTTACCGCCAAATCTATTCAAATATTCTTGGCCCATTGTCCGGTAGTCAGGAAAAAAGTGCCTTTATTATTATGTCATGTGTGTACATTTAGAATTTTAAAAATAGTTATTTAGGGTTTTACCGTTAACAGTATTTTACCGTACCTATAAAATCGCCATTCTGTCAAATTTTATCATGAGGGAGGATATGGACAGTCGTCCAACCCCTACCTATATGTCCAGAGCCTCCCATAATTAATTTTTAAGCTAAACTTTCTTTTCTTTTTGTTAAAAATGCACCAAATGTACAAAAAAGACAAACTGAACTTTTTATTCTAAATCTGTAAAGCAAGCTGTCATCGATGTTACTGATAATAAGCTAAGTTATCGAAAAAGTCCCTGAAAGCACAGAATCGCAAAGTCAGCTTTAGGCACCTATGTAAATAAGCAAGCTTTAAGAGAATAATAATTAATGTAACTTTTTATCCAAGGTACCTACGTCACCACCTAAAACTTTTCCACGGAAACAGAAAACCAGTTAGCAGAAAATTTAAATGTTCTAATATATATTGTATTTGAGTTAGCATAAAAAAATAATATGAAGTACACAAAATCATGACAAATCAATAAAATGACTGGCCCGAATTCAACCCCCACATGTTTGTTCATTTTCAAAAATAAATAACTCTTAAATTTGGGTTAAAATTTGATGTTTATATGTCCAGATTCTCCCAGTATATGGGGTTGATCTGGACACTTGACTTGTAGTCATTTTTCTTGTTAAAATGACCATCATATTTCATAAAAATATTTGGCATTTATTAACTGTTAAGATATATTACTAAGGGATACTTATACACACAAAAAACCTTTTTAAAAATGTTTTAATATAGACGAAAAATAGTAAATATCAAAAAGTGTCCAGGCCCTCCCCGCTCTCCCCTAGGCTTTATTTTCACCTCACTTGTAATCTACCAAATATTAACTACATGCTTACCATAGACACTATAAACTTTAACATTATCTCAACCCTTCACAAACAACATTAATTCAATCTAATAAACCTAACCCCTTTACAGCTCCGTTTATATCCCTTTAGTAAATAAGCAAGCGTACGCCTGTGGCTTGAAACGGCCTTTCGCACCCTGCACGGTGATTGAATCAATCGAAAGCCAAGCACAACGATTGATTTATGTTCGGAGCTTGTCTCAACTGGATTTGATTATGGTCATTAAACAACGGGGCGCACTGAGGAAACTGATTCCATCCCTAGAATGGTTCATGCTCATTTTAGGTTGTCATATGATGCGAACAAAACGAAATAATAAGCTTTTGGTTAGTTTTATCAGCGACAACAATGAGACGAGTAACTGGTCCTAACAATTTGTCCGTTGTATTTATCTCTTTCTGGTTTAACGCAAGTTCCAATAAATATGTCTTTGTCTTTCATCATGGCTGGCTATCCTAGATGGAGCAATCATCGCTTTGCCCTGGTTGCCAAGTTGTTTACAATTTTTGCATGTCAACTTTAATGTCCTTTTTTTGGCTCACATCTAATTAAGAGAAAAAAATATACCATGAATCGAATATTTTTAACCTGACAAACGTTGCCGCAGGCAGTCACGCCGAAATCTTATTCGATATTTGTGTTTGATATTTTTCAATGGCCGATTTGTTTGGACAGTTTGTTTACATTTTCTGTGCTTTATTGTGTGTTTCGTGGTTTTTTACCTTTAATTGGACTTTGAATATTGACTTTTATTAGTGATCACAGTGTATATATTAAATTTGTGCTTTTCAATAGATAATTTAAGGTAATATTGACATGGTTATCTGTAAGAAAAAATCTTTATAAAAACCAAATAAATGACATTTTTAATTAGATGTGTGTAATTATTGAACTAAACCCAAATATTTTTTATTATAAGGAAGCAAAAACAAGTATCTAATTTTAAGGACAAATGGCACAGCTATATAATTTGAATTTGGCGGGCAAAGGATAAAGTCGACTCACGCGCCATCTGCGTTTACCTTTCTTGAAGACAGACAAGGAAGGCCCAGCAGCTATCTCTCTCTCGAATAATTTATTAACATTTAGTTGCTCGTCTCATTCTTGTCTTTGGTTTTATGTAATAATATTTACTTTCCAGTCGCTTCCAGTTTAACCGGAAATGACTTCAATTTTTAATTTTTAAGTGGAACACCCTGTATATTTTTTTCGAATCCTGGGGCAATTCTCAGTCAGAAAGCGACATATTAATACATTTTTAACCCTAATTGATTTTTTAGAACTATTTTTAATATTGAATCTAGAGGGCCATGATTGAATGCAAATTAATCTAGTGACCTTAGGTGATGCTAAAAATACAAATGCAAGATTTTGGTGACTTATATGAAAAATAGGAATAAAATAATTTGAAGAAGTGAAATTTTCGTGTCTGACTATTATTTTTCAAATGGCAACCCTTTTGAGATAAACAGAAAGGACAAATTGTTTTGAAAAAATTATTTTTTTGGAAAAAATAAGTTATTCATGATAAAATGTGATCAAGAAAGGGAATGTTGATTTTGTATACAGGGTTTGCAAAAACTTTAAAAACATTATTTTTCTTTAGGAATAAAGGTATTTTCTCAAAATTCATATTTTAAGTTTTTTTAAATCTTTTTGTCATCCCACGAAGGCCTATGCCTAAACACCAGAGTACCGTGGGGGTCGAATTATTAGATGTTTAACCCATCGTTTCCCCTGTTCCGTCAAACTTGTCCAAGCACTCAAACATGCAGTTTTTGCATTTTACAGCACCTTTTAGACACCGCGGTCGTGCCACCACGGACTTTTTTACCTACATTTTTCTTTTCCGCTGGGAATCGAACCGGCGACTTCTTGCTTCAAAAATCAAAGCTCTGTTTTCTGCGCCACCGGAAAGACAAAATACCTACTTCGTATACCATTTTTATATGGTGCGAACATAGGTATCTCTCTCTCTCTATTTTTTTTCTTAGTTTTGGTCCTTTCAGGTCCAATCCACCACTCTCCCCTTCCGGACTATGCTTTCCAGGGCTTCGTCGGCGAAAAATCTGGATAATCGAGCTCGTAACTCCCAGAAATTCCAAAAGAAAACAAATAATTCAACAATCGATGCAATGCACAAATTGTCGGCTGTCAAACCAAGATCTGCTACTAGTGTTACGTATAACCTTCACTTTCACTACTGACAGTTCCCATGGCACGCCCATCTATTTCCCGCCATTTGAGAAATAACCTCGTGTTCACCACCTAAACAGGATACCATCAGCTAATAGGAATCTTCGCTCACAGCGCTTAGATCCCAGAAGAAAGATGCCGTCAATTTGGGCGTGAGATCTTTCCCTTGATCCCCGAAGGTAAAAAACGTTCGTACACGACGCACTCTAGCACGCTACCGGGGAAGAACTCTGCAGTCCTCTCACGCACGTCCGCACGGTCCGGAGGTCAAACAAAGAGTCCCGAACATAGGTAGACACGCTGTATATGTAGGAAAGCGTGTTCAAATTTTAAATTTAGATTGTAATAATATTTTTAATAATTTACATACTCTATTTTAAATAAAATTTCCTAATGACATTTTGCCTAAAAATCAAAAAGAATGGTAGTTTAGCCTTGATAAAAACTATTGGGGTTTTTTCTTTTAAATTGTATTTTTTTTTAATCAGAACTATTTATAAAGATTTACTTTTTTCTAATTACATTTTCATTCATTTGTCTGTGTTCTTTTATGCGTTTGGCTAATGGTCTACAAGTTTCACCTATATAAAACTTATTGCATTCGCAAGGTATTTTATAAATGACATTTTTGTATTTTCATTTAAGTTGTATGGTTTTGTTTTTGTTAATTGAGATCTGATTGTGTTTTGTGTTTTAAAGATTGTGCGAATATTAAATTTATGCCCTATTCGTTGAATTTTATTTGATAGTCCGGGAATGTATGGTAAAAATAAATTTGTAATAGGTCTATTTTGATTTTGTCTTATAACTGGAGTTTCAAATTCAAGGAAACAATTATTTATAAAATCAAGAGGATAATTATTTTGAATTAAAATATTTTTAAATAATCTTTTTCAATATTTATATTTTGATTAGAACAAATGACTTTAATTCTATCAAATAGACTTTTTACAACTCCTTTTTAACCATTATTGGGTGATTTGAGTTAAAATTTAAGTATCTATTTGTATGTGTAGGTTTTCTGTAGATTTTTGTTTCAAAATTGTTTAAATCTTTTTTATTAAAATGTCAAGAAATGGTAGTTGTGAGTTGTTTTCTTTTTCTAACGTAAACTTAATTGTTGGTTCTTGTGTATTAATGTGTGTTAAAAAATTATTTAAACAGTGTTCGTCATGTTGGTATATAGAAAAAATGTCATCTATATATCTCCACCAAACTAAAGGTTTATATTGATAATTTTCTACAAAATTTGATTCAAAGTTTTCCATAAAAATATTACTTAATAAAGGTGATAAAGGTGAACCCATAGCCATGCCAGAGGTTTGTTTATAAAAATCAGTGTTATATTGAAAATATGTTGTTTTGACACAAAAGTTAAAAGCTCAAGAATAGTGTTTATGCTTAATTTT
The DNA here is from genome assembly GCA_014170235.1 of Listronotus bonariensis. NCBI lineage: Eukaryota > Metazoa > Arthropoda > Insecta > Coleoptera > Curculionidae > Listronotus > Listronotus bonariensis. Next base: position 168,319 of record JACEGR010001359.1, on the reverse strand, counting down.
GTTCTTTCGCCAAGATGGACATCATTTTCTAATTTATTTCTAACAATATTTAATGTTTTATTTACTGGGACATTTGTGAATAAACTAACAACATCAAAACTTACCAGTGTATTATTTGGATCAATATCTATGTTTGATAATTTCTCTAAGAAATGTTTAGAATTTTTAATGTATGAATCAGTGTTGTTTACCAAAGGATCTAAAATGGTAAGTAAAAATTTTGCTAATGGATGTGTAGGTGAGTTTATACAACTTACTATAGGACGTAAAGGTATATTGGGTTTATGTATTTTTGGTACTCTGTAAAAATGTGGTGTTTTACTGTTGTGAGGTGTCAGTTTAAATCTTTCATTATATGTAAAAGAGTTTTTATGTTTCTTTAACATATTATAAATTTGTCGTTAAACACAGAATTTCATAAATCAAAAATCTGCCAACACGCATTTGATAACAATCATAGAATAAACTGGGATGCTTCGAGCATTTTAGCAAAGGAAACTTGTTCTAAAAACGCAAAATCAAAGAAAGTGCGTATATATTATTAAATAAAGATAATTGTGTAGCATCAATTTCAGTTAATTTAAATAACACTTGGTTGCCTTTGCTTGATACTGAAGTATCTTCAGGAAGACTAAAAATTAACTAACTATTCACCTTTTTGTAAAATAAACAATCATTACACCAGCAACCAGTTATCTATGTCACTATGACACTATAACCAAACAAACATGTTTTGACATTTAATGTCAAAGTTTTCAGAATATCCCAAAAAAACAGAAAAATTGTGAATTTTAAAGCCTAAATAATAGTAAGTTTTTATTTTTATTAGTTTTATTCCATTTATCTTGACAACGGTGGCAGATTTGCCACCGAAACGTCGATTTTTAATTATCTGTTTACTTGTTTAAAATTTTTTTGGTTTTTAGTACTTTTAATTTTATTTTGGCGTGTACCCAAATAAATACCATCTATTAAATGAATCCGCCAAACTACAGTTACGCCAGTGGTCGCCACCTCGTTTTAGTACCCGTGTTCTCATAGGAACCGTTACCTTTTCACCGTAGCTACTGTTCATAATATTATTACAATGATGTTATCTCCAACATCACAAATTATATTTTTAGAGAGAAAGAGAGAGAGAGAGAGAGAGAGCTGATGTCCGGAGTTATTTGTCATCAATTAATTTATTACGTCTTTAATTTATTTGTTTCTTTTTATTAATTGGTTAATAATACGGCAACCGATTAAAATTTATAGAGTAATTAGGTACTGTAAAAACAGAATTTTATCATTTTTGTTTTCAAAGAGGCAAGGGATTTCATTGAAATGGGGCAATTAATTATTCATGCGTTGTTAATTTAAATTTTATTTATTATGAATTGGTTTTGTTATGTTCCAATTAAAAATTATAATTATACATTATTTTTATACGATATTTTTTTAATAAAAGCTACATTGTAAGCAGAGTTGGGTAGTAGAGTGGTTTAAAAAAACCTAAAAACATTTTTTTTTAAAGTATGAATTCTAATACCCCAAAAAAGTTGCCTACAACCCCACTTAGTATTTTGACAAAAGTTTGTTGAAATCGGTAATTATCTTCTGCCGCCACAAGCTCCTTATAGTTATTTATTAGATAAGTGAGTTATATTACATATAAGTCACGCAAGAAAAGTTTAATCTCGAGCCCGAAGGGCGAGAGAGGTAATTTTCTTAAGTGACTTATATGTAATAACTCACGTGTCTAATACAAAATTTTATCCAACACTTTCGTATAAATCGTTTTTAATATCGAAAATAATTTGAAAACGTCATCCATTATTTGTTACTTGTCATTGTCAACACCAGCAACAAAATTTGTATTGTCTATAATTCACTAGTGAGCTAAAGGGTACTTTAGCTCACTAGTGACTTATAGTACACTTTATATCCTCAAAATCTGATCAATTATGTAGATATTATATGTAAGTGTTGGATAAAATTTTTTTATGTACTATAAGTCACTAGTGAGCTAAAGTACCCTTTAGTGAATTATAGACTTTAACAAACCCGTAGTTACCAACAAAATGCATTACAACCAAACAAGCTTGCTTTCCAAAAATACAAAATTTTGTTGCTGGTGTTGACAATGACAAGTAACAAATAATGGATGACGTTTTCAAATTATTTTCGATATTAAAAACGATTTATACGAAAGTGTTGGATAAAATTTTGTATTAGACACGTGAGTTATTACATATAAGTCACTTAAGAAAATTACCTCTCTCGCCCCTTCGGGCTCGAGGAGTTAAACTTTTCTTGCGTGACTTATATGTAATATAACTCACTTATCTAATAAATAACTATAACAGTATTTAAAATGTTTAACGTAAGAATAAAAAAATAAAAGATTTTCTATGACCCTCATATCTACCTAAAATTACAGAATTGCTGCACAGATTAATCTAGTTTATATAAAAAATAATATATCTTAATTCCGCCCCCTTTCAGTCCTTCTATAGCGGCCCTAAATTTTAACATACCTTTTTAAATGGGTTTGTCTTTAATTTATTTTAATAAAAAAACAACCAAAATATATTTAACTTTAAAACCATGGTTTATTATATAAATACGTTGCAAGTAAAAAATTATATACCTGACTGACATTCCTGCCAATTAATTAATTTCAAATCTTTACCTAGTCCAGTGGCGTCTTAAGTCTCACAAAAACCAGTATTTCTGACAAAAATAATGTAAGCCACTGATATTTTTGCAATTTTTATATTTTATTTAAATTAAGCAAATAAAATACACCTTTTACGTAATATTTTTAAGTAGCGTGCTTAGTATTCAATTAAAAAAATAAATAGATTTGGCTAAATTTTCATATTCCTTTCACAAAAGTTTATCACCCTGTATTTTGAGAACGAAAAATTTGCAGAGTGCAATTAATAAAAACTGGGTTATAAATTTTCGTACCCTAATAAGAAAACACACAGTATACTTTATAGTATACTCTTATTAAGTAAAATATAGTTTTTCGGTGAAACACAGCTGCGTTGGGAAGACAGAATGGGGGTTAAAATTTAAAAACATGTTTTATTTATAAGAAGTAAAATTTGAGGTTACCTTTGTTTTTTGTATTACATTACCCTAATTTTATTTTCTACCAAAAAATATTTAAAATAAAATGTTGATAAAAATTAAATATTAAAAAAAATCAAGGTAGGTGGGGCGGCAAACTTTTTAGATTTTAAAATTAAAAATGATTAAATACTCATCAAATACTCATCCTCTACTTATGAGCGGCCAAGTTTTACAGAGCAAAGACACCTTCAATCCTGTGGGCGTCACATTTGAAAGTAACCTTAACTGGCATAAACACATTGTATCTATAGCCACGGCAGCTTCACAAAAGCTTAGATTTCTCTTTCGAGCCAAAAAGTATTTTTCCGCTTCTAATTTATACACTTTATATGTGTCCCAAATCCGACCTCCCTTGGAATACTGTTCTCAAATCTAGGGCATGGCGTCCCCCACAACCCTAAGCATTCTTGATTCTATTCAAAGAAGGGCTATTCGTCTCATTAATAATCCTTCACTTACACAAAGGCTTCCCTCTCTTGCCCATCGTCGGGCTGTGGGGGATTTATCGCTTTTTTATAGGTATTTCCATGGCTTCTGCTCTTTAGAATTGTCCAGTATAGTTCCTCCACTCATGGTTCCCAACAGAGAAACTCGTGGTTCTGCGCGTATGCATCCCTATACGGTCCAACTGGACAGGCCCCGAACTTTCCACTTTGTTCGTTCTTTTATCCCTAGAGTTTCTAGATTGTGGAACCTGCTGCCCGCGGAGTTCTTTCCTTCCCCCAAATCTTCAAGTATTTAAGTCCCGTGTTAACAAACTTCCTCTTACCTCGCTTAAGACACCCACGGTACGTTAGTATTTAGGCTTTTAGCCTTCGTGGTATGTCCAAAGATAAAAAAAATTGAAATCTTGTAACACCTATCCTGGGACACACTGTATTATCGTTATTCTTACTTACTATTCTTAATATCTCTTTTAAAAAACTCTTAGTTAAAGATATATATGAGGTAAAGTCCCCATAAACCATGGCTTTGACCATTTATCCTCGCTAATTACATTAAGAATTGCGATCTTGCCTTCGAGATGAACGAAACAGCTACAAAACGCCTTAAGATAAATAACATTCCTCGACCTTGAAGCGTTTATTTTAATTGTTTAAATTTAAATTTTGGCATTAAATTTAATTCTCAAGTAAATACTTGCACAACTCTGCCCTATTTTTTTAAAATTAAGGTACTTTACTTTTGGTCATTTTTCATATTATTAGTTATAACTCATATTACCAATCAAAGTAAAATTTTGTATTAATCAGTTTAAAAACATGTATCATCCAGTTTTTCCAAAGGGAAGTTTAAAATTTTTAAAATGTTTGGTCCATTTGTCCTCTTGTAACACATATCCTGGGACACACTGTATTATCGTTATTCTTACTTATTATTCTTAATATCTCTTTTAAAAAACTCTTAGTTAAAGATAGATATGAGGTAAAGTCCCCATAAACCATGGCTTTGACCATTTATCCTCGCTAATTACATCAAGAATTGCGATCCTGCCTTCGAGATGAACCAAACAGCTACAAAACGCCTTAAGATAAATAACATTCCTCGACCTTGAAGCGTTGCCAACACATATTTTCAATTATCTTATTTGCTTTACAGCTACTGTCAGATTAAAGAACACTTCTGCATGCTGGAGGATCTTTCTTAGATTATAAATTATTCTCAAATTACACCAAAACTGCCTCAGGAACGTATACAATCCTGCTGCAATGTACAGTGGTATGATTTCCCAAAAAATTTAAGAACATTCTAAAACTTACCTTAAAGTACAGTAATACCTAAAAAAAAAGATATTATTTAAAAAGATTATTAACAGGGGCATAATAAAGGATAGTGGGAATGTATATATCAAAGCTTTGAACAAAAAAGGGTATATTTTTAATTATTAATACATTTTCTTTCTTATTTAGCAGAGGCATTGGTCCTTTAACATTTTAATTTAAATGATTTCATAACTACATACAGGGTGATTCAAAAATCAAACACGAAACTTAAGGTGGTGATTCTACTTGACAAAATAAGGGTAGATGCTTCATATAATTGTTTTTTCAAAATGTCATTCGTTTTCGAGTTACAAAGCTGTCAAAGCTCAATTATTATTTTGGTTTTTTCGCCATATTGCATTAATTTTTAACCAATCTAGTTGATATTTGCATATAGGCTGCATTCTAATAAGACAAAGTACTTTTTAAATACCGCCAGAGGGCTTTACTAAAACTTAAAATTGATTTACATCATAACTTTTTTAGTTTGACAGATATCAAAGCCGGAGGCGCCATTTTATAGACAATCAAAAACTTAAAAAATAAGGTACTCTTTATTAAAGTCGATAAACCTCACCGTTTAGCATCAATAGACATGTTGTCATCAATTTCAATCAAATTACCTAAATACATACAGTGGTGTCCAGTAAATCAACCGACAAATAAAAGAAACCATATAAACATAGTGTTCTAAACGTACCTATAAAAAAGCGATAACCCCACAGCCCGACGATGGGCAAGAGGGAAGCCTTTCTGTAAGTGAAGGATCAATAATGAGACGAATAGCTCTTCTTTGAATAGAATCAAGAATGCTTAGGGTTGTGGGACGCCATGCCCCAGATATGAGAACAATATTCCAAGGAGGTCGGATTCGGGACACATATAAAGTGTATAAATTAGAAGGGGAAAATACTCTTTGGCCTGAAAGAGAAATCCAAGCTTTTAAAGCTGCCGTGGCTATAGATACAATGTGTTTATGCCAGTTAAGGCTACTTTCAAATGTGACGCCCACAAGATTGAAGGTGTCTTTGCTCTGTAAAACTTGGCCGCTCATAGAGGATATGCATTTGATGACTTTTCGCGACAAGGAACATGATTGTGTTTTGGATGCATTAAAATGGACGAGATTTTTAAGGCCTCTAATCCAATATTAAATTAAGATCCTGCGAAAGAGATATCTGCATCGCTCTGCGTTTGTTTTTTCCAAATCAGGTTTAGTGATGGGTTTAGGAACCCGAAAACTGGAGTGAAGGGTACTATCGTCGGCGAAACTATGAATGGAATTAGTTGTGGACGAGAGAAAGTCGTTAATGTGAAGAAGAAACAATGTTGGTGCCAGATCTGAGCCCTGAGGGACTCCAGCATTTACTTGGTAAAAGCTTGAAGAATGGCCTTCCACAATAACTGATATACGACGATCAGATAGATAACTAGAGAGCCAAGTACAGAGTTTAGTAGGAGGGAAGTTTATTAATTGTTCTTTTATAGTTAAATTTACTCCAAAATCACCGTAAATAATTATGTAAATAACAAAGTAATTTTTTGTAAAACCTATTGGCTTTTCGAACCACTGTACGCTGTAAAATTAACTTACATTTTTATGCAATAAGTATAATTCCAAAATAAAATAAAACAGAGCTAGATTTTGGCAAGCTCCGGCGATTATTTTAAATTTAGATGTATCAAAATGCAGTTGCAAAAGAATTGAGGTATGCATAACATATAATGTGATAAACAACAGAAGAAGCTATTTTTATGATCGGAATGACCATGAGGTAAAACATTAACTTTAAGAGAGTAAAGAGGTTAAATAGTAATTTGGTATACAAAATATTTAGATCAGTTACGACATTCGTTATAGTATTTATTAAATTTCTAACACTAATACCAGGCGCTGCCAGGTAATTTGTTTTTCAGGTAGGACAAATTTTGTGACTTACCAATAACGGTATCATGTAACACGCAACACACAATAAAATAACATTCTTAAAAGAAAAATAATATTTTTAATTAAAAACAACTTTTCTTTAAGGAAAGCAATAATTTTTTTTAAGTTTGTAGGTACATTATTTTCTTAATTAATATTAATATTGTTACTATTAATTATTTAAACAATTATTTATTTTGTAAATAAGACACACTTTGTATAAAATAAAGAATAATAAGATACGCGATATTTTATAAAGGCCCTGGCTAAACGACCGCCGGCGATTTTGCTCCACTGTAAAAAAGAAAACCGCCTTTATGCAGTTTTTTATATCTACGTATATTAAATCCGCGGAAAATTATAATTAATTTTTCGTTTATAAAAACTAATGAAAACCGCCGAATTATAGTTAAAGTTAACCTAACTTTAATAAACATTCGTATAATTGTTCAATATTACTTTTACTATTGTGTGGTGGACACGCATTGGGAGGGATGATATGTGGTGAGAGATTTCAACGAACACGCTTAGTTTCGCATCTGGGTATTCTGATAATTTGTGGTAGTACAGTGTTGCTCTATAAACAAAAATACATGTTTTTTTAAATTATTGCATGGCACTAAGAGTTTTCTGACCGGACAGACATTAGAAAAACCATACATCTGGCAACCCTACTTTTTGAGATCTTTTAGTACACTCGCCTAGATTATCCCTTTAGAAATGACTTTAAAAATTACATAATATGAAAAAATATTCATCAATAGCCACAGAAGTCTCTTTGTTTTTTCCAAATATAAACCAGTGTCTTAACCTTTTACTAATATAATTATTGAATATTTTAAGTAGTATTTTAAAATAGTATATTACATTACAAGTGTGGAAAATGACTAATTTCACACGAGTGGGAATATTGTAGCACGAGGCGTTAGCCGAGTGCGACAAACCCACGAGTGTAAGAAAGTCATTTTCACACGAGTACTGTACACTATTTTTCCTACGACCACAAATTATTCACCAAAAAATAAATAAATTAAAGTTTGTCTGTTCAGAAAAATAAAAAACAATTGAGAACTTTGCAACACTAGGGTGATATTTACTTTGCAACACTAGTGTGATATATACTTTTCCTCACTGCTATATTATACTGTTTTGACAATATTTTTACATCGAAAATCACCTACCTAGAAGCATTATATAACTTTTATCATTTTGGAATTTAAAAAGGCCCTCACTTAATAAAATTGTATGGTTTTGTTAGGTAATAACGCTAATAGTTTAATACGGTTTTCTGCTATTATAAGTGTTTTTTAAAAATTATCGATTCTTACATATTTTAGACACTCTTCTAAATAAAACGTAAGTGGTGCATATCCAAAATATTCCGTTTTTTAAAAAATATCAGTAAATAAACTTACGGGACCGGGGAGTGAAAAGGGGTGCTGGGTGGGGTAAAATTGGTAAAACGAGTTAATGAAACTGAACATCACATATAAAATTAAGTAAAAATAACAGTTTTTCCTCATATTTTTAAGAAAAAATATAAAAATATGAAAATTGTAAATGCATAACCTAAAGTCCTAAAAGTAAGGAAAAACGACTACCAAACGTCAGTTACCATGCAAAATATGGAAAGCATTTGGCAACGTCGGAAGGGTCTGATTCTATTTATGAATGGATAAAAGAAAGTGGATTCATAAAGTGTGTATTAGCCTTAGGTTTAATTAGGGATTAAAAAAGATTTAACTAGTTGTTTGAGTACACGAAGAAAGAGAGGAAGGAATTTGATCTATAGGCTTTTTTTCTCTGGCGCTTTAGGTCGAACGGTCAAGCGGCAAGGCTGCCTCTATAAAGTACGTGCTCAAAGGTAGAAGGGAGATTTTTAATTTGATCTACTTACCTGACAACACTGTGCCAGTCAGTGAAAGTTGTTTTTTGTGGTTATGTCTATTTTTGTTTATGTTTTTATTTTTTCGTAAATTTTAATAAATATAAAATAAGATGATTTTCGCTAATTTGGGTTCTACCGTTTAAGGTAAATAAAAAGTTTTTTTTACTGTCACTACAATAAATATGTCACTTGCAAACCAATAGCAGTTTTTAGAATGACATCATAATATGTATCACACCAGTGTTGTAAAGTACTTCTGCAACACTAGTGCTGTAAAGTACTTTGCAACACTAGTGTGATATAACGCATTTTCTATGCATGAAATCAGTGTGCTATTTGCTATTTTCACAAGTGGTCGTAGGAAAAGTTAATTACACAAGGTTTTCACGCTTTTTTAAAATATTGTCCCTTTTAAATAAACATACCTTACCAATTATTTTACCTATTAGTCATTATTAAAATATAATTGGATTTAGATTTTTATATTAAATTAAATTGTAAATTATCAGGTTTTTTTTCTTTTAATAAATTCTACCTTTTTTGTTTTCTGCACGGGCAGTATAATTTTCAATAAAATGTTATGTTAATTAAATGTTATATTTTTGTAAGTTATAATAATAATATAATATTAAAGTAATAATAACAGCAGAGTTTTTATTCACATAATTAATAATCCAAACTAATACCCGCATTTCTATTTTAATTGGACAAAGTAATTATACATTAAATTTTATTTGAATTTGTATTTACATATCCAGATTTTTTTATACTTTCCAAGCGATATTACATATTATTTTGTCTTTTTATATATAGGGTGGTTACTAAATGTTAGGTGGAATATAAGGAATAATTTTTCGTATTTAATTTTATTAATAACTATTTACATTACGAGAGAAAAGTGCCACTTTTCCACTCCGCTTCGCTTTCGGGCCTTAAACGATCGCCGAAAGGAAAAGGCAATTTACTTCAGGAGAAATGTATGGTATTTTTTTCCTACGACCACTTGTGAAAATAGCAAATAGCACACTGATTTCATGCATAGAAAATGCGTTATATCACACTAGTGTTGCAAAGTACTTTACAGCACTAGTGTTGCAAAGTACTTTACAACACTGGTGTGATACATATTATGATGTCATTCTAAAAACTGCTATTGGTTTTGCAAGTCACATATTTATTGTAGTGACAGTAAAAAAACTTTTTATTTACCTTAAACGGTAGAACCCAAATTAGCGAAAATCATCTTATTTTATATTTATTAAAATTTACGAAAAAATAAAAACATAAACAAAAATAGACATAACCACAAAAAACAACTTTCACTGACTGGCACAGTGTTGTCAGGTAAGTAGATCAAATTAAAAATCTCCCTTCTACCTTTGAGCACGTACTTTATAGAGGCAGCCTTGCCGCTTGACCGTTCGACCTAAAGCGCCAGAGAAAAAAAGCCTATAGATCAAATTCCTTCCTCTCTTTCTTCGTGTACTCAAACAACTAGTTAAATCTTTTTTTTAATCCCTAATTAAACCTAAGGCTAATACACACTTTATGAATCCACTTTCTTTTATCCATTCATAAATAGAATCAGACCCTTCCGACGTTGCCAAATGCTTTCCATATTTTGCATGGTAACTGACGTTTGGTAGTCGTTTTTTCCTTACTTTAAGGACTTTAGGTTATGCATTTACAATTTTCATATTTTTTATATTTTTTCTTAAAAATATGAGGAAAAACTGTTATTTTTACTTAATTTTACATGTGATGTTCAGTTTCATTAACTCGTTTTACCAATTTTACCCCCACCCAGCACCCCTTTTCACTCCCCGGTCCCGTAAGTTTATTTACTGATATTTTTTAAAAAACGGAATATTTTGGATATGCACCACTTACGTTTTATTTAGAAGAGTGTCTAAAATATGTAAGAATCGATAATTTTTAAAAACACTTATAATAGCAGAAAACCGTATTAAACTATTAGCGTTATTACCTAACAAAACCATACAATTTTTATTAAGTGAGGGCCTTTTTAAATTCCAAAATGATAAAAGTTATATAATGCTTCTAGGTAGGTGATTTTCGATGTAAAAATATTGTCAAAACAGTATAATATAGCAGTGAGGAAAAGTATATATCACACTAGTGTTGCAAAGTAAATATCACCCTAGTGTTGCAAAGTTCTCAATTGTTTTTTATTTTTTCTGAACAGACAAACTTTAATTTATTTATTTTTTGGTGAATAATTTGTGGTCGTAGGAAAAATAGTGTACAGTACTTCGTGTGAAAATGACTTTCTTACACTCGTGGGTTTGTCGCACTCGGCTAACGCCTCGTGCTACAATATTCCCACTCGTGTGAAATTAGTCATTTTCCACACTTGTAATGTAATATACTATTTTACTACCTTTTGCGACATTTTAAAGAAATACATAATTATTTGCCTGCAGTATCAAAAAAATGTATTTTAATTTAATCGCGGGACCCTGTATCTCGTAATAATTAAACACCAGTTAAAATATGACATTTGAAATCGTCAAATATCATAGGAGGTATCGACCCCGGTCTCCTCGCTTTTTAACCGGCCCATGTGCACAGTGCCTATGTACCGTGCAATCTTTTGTCAAATAAGTCTCGAGAACAAATGAAAAGAATATGAGGTATTAAAGCAGCGAAGAAAAAACATGTCAAAAGAATTACCGAAGATGCCGTACTTGTTATTTTTTTGAAGAAAGCAAACCTAAAGGCATCTACGCCTTAGAACAATACAGTATGTTAGGTTCATGCGTAAATATCAAAGAAAATGTAGAATAAAAGTTTCTTTCGAAACAATCGAAAAAAATAAACTTTAAAAAATTTTGGCAACCCCACAAACATAAAAACAAAAAATAAAACATATGTTTAAAATTTTTTGTTAGCTGTTATTTACAATAATTAGTATTATTTAAAAAATATTTTAGTAATATCATTTTAAAAATATGACAAAAAACTTTTTAAACTTGCCTAAAGAAATAATGAAGGAGTTAAAGTTCTTCGCTGTTGTGTATTTTTAAAGTATCTCTTCCATAACTTTAACTCGTAATTAGTATTAAAGTTTTCTAAGTTTGAACTAAATAAGTAAAGTTTCATTTCTGTGCACTTTACCGCTATAGAAATTTGTTATCTTCCTAAGTTGGTTGACACTAAAAATTTCTTGTTAGAACTTGATATATTGCCCACAGTAATAATGGGTTTTCTAGATTAAAGTTTTCAAGTAAATAACAACTTAATAGAGAAGTAAACAAATGTTGCTACCATAAACCCATGTACTAGTATGTATCTATTGCAATAAACCACAGCCTTCTTAAACTCTGAGCCGTGAAGTAAGAAAGGCAACGTTGCAAACAACACAGTACAGTAGGAATACTGAAATGAGTTCCTAATAGATTACATGCTAAATATAATGAATTTTTTAAGTGTTTTAAACAAAATATAGGTATTAATTTTTTTTGGATATTTTAAACAACATATAGGTATAATTTTAAATACAATAGTTGCCCTAAAAGCAATAATGTGTCTGCAAAACTTATCAGGAACTTTTCTGCCTTATACAAATTTGTTGGTAAGGATTTAAAAATTTCAAATTGTTATGATGTTTTCTACCCCGCTTTATGCATTTTTTGCGAACAGACCAATGTAGCTTTTTAAAGTTAACTAAACATTTATTATTTAGAAATACTTCTAATACTTAAAATGAATTGAAAGCATGTGTGTTTAGTTATAAATAAAAAAGCTTAATTTGTATTACATAAGATGTGCTTTAAAATAACAAACGCTTTAAATTAGGTTTTCCATTATATTTACCCTAAAACCGCCTTAGGTAAATAACTTTCAGAATATCTATATAAATAATATTTTTGGTGAACTTACCAGGATATTTATGCGCATTAGTTGATATAATTCTTAGGATATTGCTTGGGGTAAATAATTGTTTTTGGTGCACTATACACACTATTGACATCAAATAAAACCAATTTTTAAAAACACACTTAGTTAATTAGTAGCCCGTAAAATATATTTGTCCATTTACCGTATAGGTACTACTTTACTTTTATAATAAAAAACACTTATCCGGTCAATAGCGCACAACCGGGCTTTCCTAATTTCATCGTTTATGGAGAAATAAAATGTTGTTTGATAACCCTCTGTTTAAATATAACTTGGGTAATTCGTTTTGCAGCCCGAAACGCAACACGTTCGTGCCATAATGAATGCCGTACGCACCAACTATACGCGCACATTTAAACGTAAAAACAACGATTGACATATTGCCACTTTAAAAAACAGAACAAACCTTTTAAGCAATCGTTTAAACTTGTTTCTGTTTACTTCTAAACATTACTTGATATTCCTACTGTGCTGTGTTGCCAGATTTCTCCTTCACGGCTTAGAATTTAAGAAGGCTGTGAATAAACACTAAACACACTTTAAAAGTTGAATATACAAAGTGTTTCCTAACTACGATACGACACTTCAGAGGGCGATTTCTTAAGGCGCGAACTACGACGTGCAACCGTACCGATGTCGGAACGAACGTTGCGCCGACTCGAACCTGATAAGTGCTAAAGCCGCGTCCAGACTTACTACAATTCGCCAAACATCCGTCTAAACTAACCAACCTGTTTGCACGCTCCTTTAACGCCAAAAACCGACAAGCTCTGAATTACCGGCCGGCAGTCGTTTTAAAAAATGTGCTCCAGAACTAGCACCCAATCTTAACTCGGCTTTTTCGAATTTCTTACGACACAGGTATCTTTCCGGAGAGCTGGAAAGCTGCACGTGTTCAACCTATTCCCAAGAAAGGATCTAAATCGCTTCCATCCAACTGTAGACCATTTTCAATTCTCTCAGTTCTTTGTAAAGTAATGGAAAAATTCATTAATTCACAAATTCTTAAGTATTTAGAAAAACCCAAAATTTTGCATGACAAGTAGTATGGACTTCGCCACAAAAGATCTACAGCAGATCTTCATTCCTTTGTTTCACACTGCTGGAATAAGTCTCTTGAGTTTCTAGGTCAGTCTCAGATCGTTGCTCTTGATATATCCAAAGCTTTTGACCAGGTCTGGCATGACGCACTTCTTAATAAACTTCCCTCCTATGGTCTTTCAACTAAACTCTGTACTTGGCTCTCTAGTTATCTATCTGATCGACATATATCAGTTATTGTGGACGGCCATTCTTTAAGCTTTCACCAAGTAAATGCTGGAGTGCCTCAGGGCTCAGTTCTGGCACCAACATTGTTTTATCTTCACATCAACGACCTTCTCTCGTCCACAACAAATTCTAGTCGTAGTTTCGTCGACGATAGTACACTTCACTCCAGTTTTCAGGTTCCTAAACCCATCACTAAAGCTGTTTTGGAAAACAAACGCAGAGCGATGCAGATATCTCTTTAGCAGGATATTAATTTAATATTGGATTTGGGCACTAAAAATCTCGTCCATTTTAATTCATCCAACACACAATCATGTTCCTTGTCGCAAAAAGAGTCATCAAATACTCATCCTACACTTATGAGCGGCCAAGTTTTACAGAGTGAAGACACCTTCAATCTTGTGGGCGTCACATTTGAAAGTAACCTTAACTGGCATAAACACATTGTATCTATAGCCACGCCAGCTTCAAAAAAGCTTGGATTTCCTTGCTAGCCAAAAAGTATTTTTCCCCTTCTAATTTATGCACTTTGTATGTGACCCAAATCCGAACTCCCTTGGAATATTGTTCCTATATCTGGGGCATGGCGTCCCCACAACCTAAGCATTCTTGATTCCATTCAAAGAAAATTTATTCGTCTCATTAATGATCCTTCACTTACAGAAAGGCTTCCCTCTTGCTCACCGTCGGGCTGTGGGGGATTTATCGCTTTTTTATAGGTACTTCCATGGCTTCTGCTCTGAGGAATTGTTCGATATAGTTCTTCCACTCACGGTTCCCAACAGAGAAACTCGTGGTGCCGCGCGTTTGCATCTCTATACAGTCCAATTGGACAGGCCCCGAACTTTCCACTTTGTTCGTTCTTTTATCCCTAGAGTTTCAAGCGTGTGGAACCTGCTGCCCGCGGAGGTCTTTCCTTTTCCCCCAAATCTTCAAGTATTTAAGTCCCGTGTCAACAAACTCCCTCTTACCTCGCTTAAGACACCCACGGTACGTTAGTATTTAGCCTTTTAGCTTTCGTGGTTTGTCCAAAGATTAAAAAAAAATTACCAACGAATCATTCGCCAAGCCCTTAAAACAACGTTGATTCCGTCCATGTCCACGTCCGTGCTATGTGGCGCGGTATGCGGCACGGCAAATTGTTGCAAGTCTGGACGCGGCTTAAGGTACATCCAGATAAGTATCGCAGCACGAAGTTAGCTCCGATCACAGCTTGTCGGTAAATTAACATTAAAAAATTAGTCCGCGACGGCGCGGCGGGGCGCTCGCTCCAACGTCCAAATATGTACAATTTCAGGTCGTTGTATACAAATCTAGACGGGGCTGTAGTACAGGTTTGCGATTACAGGTCGTGGTTCAAATCTGGGCAGCTTGAAGTTCGCCTCGATTCACAATATGGATCGCAAAATGGTTGCAGTGCAAGGTTCATTACAGCGTACGTGGCTGTGACGACGGGCACCAATGCTTTTGATGTTAATTTACCGACAAGCTGTGGATCGGGGCGAACCTCGAGCTACAGCACTTATTGGGTCCGTGAGATATTTTCGCAACGTGGTAGAGCTTTAGATCATTGTACAAATCTGGACGCACCTTCATGTTATTTTGTAAAAAAATCTCAATAATACGTCCGGATTTGCTTCATTTCTTTTTTTTTATCTTTGGACAATCCACGAAGGCTGAAAGCCTAAATACTAATGTACCATGGGTGTCCTAAGCAGGGTAAGAGGAAGTTTGTTAACACGGGACTTAAAAACTTGAAGATTTGGGGGGAGGAAAGACCTCCGCTGGCAGCAGGTTCCACAGTCTCAGAAACTCTAGGGATAAAAGAACCAATTGCCTGTCCAATTGAACCGTATAGGGATGCATACGCGCGGCACCACGAGTTTCTCTGTTGGGAGCTGCAAGAGGAGTGGACTATACTGGATAATTCGTTCGAGCAGCAACCGTAAAAGTATCTATAGAAAAGCGATAGATCTCCCACAGCTCGACGATGGGCTAGAGAAGGAAGTCTTTGAGTAAGTAAAGGATCATTAATAAGACGAAAAGCCCTTCTTTGAATGGCATTAAGAATGCTGAAGGTTGTAGGGATGCCATTCCCAAGACATGAAAACAATAATCCAGAGAGGGTCGAATTTGGGACAGATACAAAGTGTTTGACTTTAATAGAGCAAACAAGTTCTTTACCACCTCAAATATAATAATTATAACATTTAATATATTTATCACCCCACGCTTTTACTATGAAATGACAATATTTTTTTAATGAAAAATTATTTTCTAATTTTTAGTTCGGTTGCATATAAAAGCGTGTTTTTTAGTTTTTAAACTATTAATTATTTTTCATTTTTTAGTTTCTGCTACTCTTGACAAAATGGCAGAAAAAATTTTTAATGAACAAGAGTGGCAAATTTTAAATTTTTCCAACAGATTGCAACTCACTAAAAAATTTCTTCTTCATTTAAGTGGCAAGTTTGAAATGTTGCCAACAGATGGCAACCTAGGTGTTGTTTTTATAATATAATGGATTTTTTTTCCTGGCGATCCAAAAAAGATAACGGGATACTGTTTGCAGATTATTGCATTTCATGTTTCACGTGTGCAAAGTTCAAAGAAATCGAATATGGAAGTTGGTAAAATTAGGCTCAAAGATTCCGTTACATAGCCAGATAGTTACAACTCCAAGTTAATAAATAATTAATAGTTTAAAAACTAAAAAAACACGCTTTTATATGCAACCGAACTAAAAATTAGAAAATAATTTTTCATTAAAAAATATTGTCATTTCATAGTAAAAAGCGTGGGGTGCATTTTACTATTTTCATAACTTTTCCATCATAGATATTTGCAAATATAATAATTATAACATTTAATATATTTATCACCCCACGCTTTTTACTATGAAATGACAATATTTCTTTTAATGAAAAATTATTTTCTAATTTTTAGTTCGGTTGCATATAAAAGCGTGTTTTTTCAGTTTTTTTGAACTATTAATTATTTTTCATTTTAGTTTCTGCTACTCTTGACAAAATGGCGAAAATTTTTTTAATGAACAAGAGTGGCAATTCTTAAAATTTTTCCGGCAGATTGCAACTCACTAAACAAATCGTCTTCATTAAGTAGCAAAGTTTGAAATTCTGCCAACAGATGGCAATCCAGGCAATGTTTGGACCGCCAATATATTGCAACCCACTAAAAAATTTCTTCTTCATTTAATAGCAAAGTTTGAAATGTTGCCAACAGATGGCAACCTAGGTGTTGTTTTTATAATATAATGGAATTTTTTTCCTGGCGATCCAAAAAAGATAACGGGATACTGTTTGCAGATTATTGCGTTTAAAAAACTAAAAACACGCTTTTTTATGTGCAACCGAACTAAAAATTAGAAAATAATTTTTCATTAAAAAAAATATTATAACATTTCCATAGTAAAAAGCGTGGGGTGCATTTTACTCATTTTTTCATAACTTTTCCATCATAGATATTTGCAAATATAATAATTTATAACATTTAATATATTTATCACACCCCACCGCTTTTTTACTATGAAAATGACAATATTTTTTTAATGAAAATTATTTCTTTCTAATTTTTAGTCTCGGTTGCATATAAAAAAGCGTGTTTTTTTTTAGTTTTTTAAACTATTAATTATTTTTCATTTTTAGTTTCTGCTACTCTGACAAAATGGCGAAAATTTTTTAATGAACAAGAGTGGCAAATTTTAAAATTTTTCCAACAGATTGCAACTCACTAAAAATGTCTTCTTCTACAGTAGCAAAGTTTGAAATTTTGCCAACAGATGGCAATCCAGGCAATGTTGGACTGTTGCCAACATATTGCAAACCCACTAAAAAATTTCTTCTTCATATTTAATAGCAAAGAATTTGAAATGTTGCCAACAGATGGCAACCTAGGTGTTGTTTTTATAATATAATGGAATTTTTTTCCTGGCGATCCAAAAAAGATAACGGGATACTGTTTGGAGATTATTGCATTGTTGTTTCCTTAATACGTGTGCAAAGTTTCAAAGAAATCGAATAGCTGGAAGTTGGTTAAAATTAGCTCAAAGATTCCGTTTTACATAGCCAGATAGTTACAACCTGCTACAAAAAGCGTGTTAACGGCATTTATTAACCGTTATTGTTCATAAAAATTGAACACCAATGGTACCAAACTCAACATAATATATTGTTCATAAAAATTGAACACCAATGGTGCAACTAACCAAATTGTGTAAAAAACTAAAAATTTCTTTCTTCATTTAATAGCAAAGTTTACCGTGCTACACAATAGATGGCATCCTAGGTGTTGTTTTATAATATAATGGATTTTTTTCCTGAAGTGATTCAAAAAAAGATAACGGGATACTGTTTTAAATTATTGCATCTTCATCGGTCCTTGACACGTGCAAAGTTTCAAAGAAATCGAACAGCTGGTAAATTCGGTGCTCTTTGATAAGAAAAAAATCACAAAAAGTTTAAAGCAAATAAATCGGCATGCTTGTCTTCGCGGCCGCCTTTGCTATATTTCTTTTATGGTCTGCCGGTTGATGCAACTGGTCATCCCACTATGGGATAGAAATTAATTTTGGTCAAAATTCTGAAACTTACCAATATAACTTAAAATGAGGTGCTTTTTACTGGAAAAATATTATAAATTATTACAAATGCTTTTGGAAACCTAAAACTTATTATATGTTAGTATAAATTTACACCCCCTTAACATTATTATTTTTATTGCACAAAATAAACTAAAATGTCAGCTTGTTTGGTTAATTCGGTAGTATTCTAATCAGTAATCCAATGATTATTATCTCATATGATATACAGGGCAATGGCCAATATTTAGATTTTTCAGATACCCTGAATATTATATCACCACCAAAAAATCTTTTTAAATTTTAAAAATACTACATTTGATGTGTCTATCTCAATTAGTTTCGGAAATATGACCATCCAAATCTGAAAAATAGTTTTAAATTATTCTTAGAATTGTCATAGAGATACATCTTCCCAACTTTTTTATTTTTTAACGTATAAAAATAAATAAAAATTACTGTTTTGTTGGGTAGATTCTGTAGAATCCATATCTTTCATTAGAATGGTTTTATCTTTTAGGATATACAGTGTAGGACAAAACATATTAAAATTTAAAATGGAAAACCTTGTAAATTATAAAAATCTTTTATCTGTCCTTACACTTAGAAGTAGTCGAGGGTACTTTTCAGGTCAATCTCCGGTGCTGATAACAGTTTTGTGTTATTTTTTAGATATTCAGATTTCTTTTTATTGGACTAAAAGTCTTTTAAGTTAATATTAAAGATAATGACTTGATGTTCCTTTTGTTATTTGGACGATCATTTACTTATTACCTTCTTAATCCGTGCATATACAATTTTATATGCAATAAATTTCTACAAACCGTGACAATCACATTTTTCTGATGGGTCATTTAACCAAATTAATGAGATATATAATAGCAGATAATACGATACAGATAGCGCTTAAAATCAGTCATTTGACCATAATAAACTTGCAAAAGAGCTTTTGACAGATGAGATCGAAAAACTTGTAAGACAAGCGACAATACAAGCCTACGTATGGTCCTTTGGCATCGCTGACAAGAGTTGGCTGAAAAAACCCGTCGTCCCCAGATCGAGATATCAGAATATAATATATGGGTCATTCTGAAAAATATGAGCAATTCGTTGTCTCTAATCAATATTACTCTAGTTTGGTTTTTAAACATGAAAATGCATATTTAAAAATGTAGGTTTTAAACCCAAATCGTTTTTAGAATGTCTGATCCCCAGTGTGTGCAAATAGTTTTAATTTTTTTTCCTGTTTGTTTTCTACACCAATATACCTTAAATATACAGTGTGTACCCAAACAGAGTTAGCTATATAGATGGGTCCATATTTATTTAATTCTGAAAGCAATGTCGAATCTCAGTCTCGTCACTATTTCACTGACCCATATGCAGAGTGCCTAAGCAGAGACAAGAATGAGACGAGCAACTAAATGTAAATAAATTATCCGAGAGAGAGATAGCTGCTGGGCCTTCCTTGTCTGTCTTCAAGGAAGGTAAACGCAGATGGCGCGTGAGTAGACTTTATCGTTTGCCCGCCAAATTCAAATTATATAGCTGTGCTATTTTTGCCCTTAATGTTAGGTACTTGTTTTTGTTTCCTATTAATATTAAATATTGGGGTTTAGTTAAATAATTACACACACCTAATTAAAAATGTCATTTATTTGGTTTTTATAAAGATTTTTTCTTACAGATAACCATGTCAATATTACCTTAAATTATCTGTTGAAAAGCACAAATTTAATATATACACTGTGATCACTAATAAAAGTCAATAGTCAAAGTCCAATTAAAGGTAAGACACCACGAAACACACAATAGATCACAGAAAATGTAAACAAACTGTCCAAACAAATCGGCCATTGAAAAAATATCAAACACAAATATCGAATAACATTTCGGCGTGACTGCCTGCGGCAACGTTTGTCAAGTTAAAAATATTCGATTCATGGTATATTTTCTTTCTCTTAATTAGATGTGAGCCAAAAAGGACATTAAAGTTTACATGCAGAAATTGTAAACAACTTGGCAACCAGGGCAAAGCGATGATTGCTCCATCTACGATAGCCTGCCATGATGAAAGACAAAGAGATATTTATTGGAACTTGCGTTATACCAGAAAGAGATAAATACAATGGAAAAATTGTTAGGACCAGTTACTCGTCTCATTGTTGTCTCTGGCCTAAGTGTTAACTTATTTGTTTTTTCTCAGGACAAAATCTGCCACAAAACTAACCACATTTTTAGAACTACCCAAAGAGCTGGTTAAAAAAACCGTCTCCAAGCTCAAGATCGAGATATCAGAATATAATATATGCTGCCCGGACTCATGCCGGTCTATTTAAAACAGTTCAAGATCTCCGATAAACTTGGACACACGTTGTATTTTATTGTCAGTATCGATGCTGAATAAAGGTATTGACGATATCGGTCTTTTTAAAATAAAAAGATGTTTAAACGAATGATTTTAAATTAAAAGAAAGAATGACTGCTTTCGTTTTGCTTAGAAAACAGCTGCATACAGGGTGTTCATTTAAAAACTTTCCACTCAAGTTATCTTCAGAGAACGAGACAGATTTGAGAAAATCGCCGAAACACGTCAAGATATTTATTGAGGGGGAACGTTTTTACAAAAATTGGACGGCGCCCCTTTAACCCCTTAACCACCAGGGCCACCACCCCAAAATTCTTAAATGAGAAGGCGGGTCGAGTGATACATCATTTTAAAGCTCCTGACGAGTACTTTATAACCCTAGAACAT
Source organism: Listronotus bonariensis (assembly GCA_014170235.1). Lineage (NCBI taxonomy): Eukaryota > Metazoa > Arthropoda > Insecta > Coleoptera > Curculionidae > Listronotus > Listronotus bonariensis. The sequence continues at coordinate 147,076 of JACEGR010001359.1, read as the reverse complement.
AAAGTCAATATCTTCACCTATTACAAAATGGCGGTACTTTAAAAATTACCTAAATACCTGATTTGGATGGCCATATTTCCGAAACTAATAAAGTTGGATGTACCTAATGTGGTGTTTTCTTAAAGCTCTTTTAAAGGTCTTTTTAATGGTGATACTGGTAGTAATATACAGGGAAGAAGAAAAAGTACATATTTTTTATTTAAGAACCCTGTATATTATTTTACCATTAAAAGATCTTTAAATGAGCTTTAAGAAAATACCACATTAAGTACATCTAACTTTATTAATTTCGGAAATATGGCCATCCAAATCAGGGATTTAGGTACTTTTTAAAGTACCGCAATTTTGTAATAGGTGAAGATATTGACTTCATATTCTAGGGTTATAAAGTACTCGTCAGGAGCTTTAAAATGATGTATCACTCGACCCGCCTTCTCATTTAAGAATTTTGGGGTGGTGGCCCTGGTGGTTAAGGGGTTAAAGGGGCGCCGTCCAATTTTTTGTAAAAACGTTCCCCCTCAATAAATATCTTGACGTGTTTCGGCGATTTTTTCAAATCTGTCTCGTTTCGAAGATAACTTAAGTGGAAAGTTTTTAAATGAACACCCTGTATATTTTGTTTTTGTTATGATATGGATTCAAAGAAAAATAAAAACATGTTTTTATTTGGAATCTTTTATAGCTTCAATTTTTACTGGAAATTTTCGCATGTACAGGGTGGGCCAAATTCAACGCTATTTACAAAAAAGCATGTCTTCTTCTGTATGTTTCACACAAAAACTGACCTTCATTTCCGAGGCTCAAATTTCAAGCCAAACTTACGGGTGAAAACCGCAATTTGCCATCTTGTGTTGTTTGTGTAGCGAGTGCACGAGTAAGTTTTCAACTTACCCTAGCAGCAAGCTGACCTCTTATTCACGTCCCTTTTTAGTCATTTTTGGTCACATTTGGTCAGCAAAGATGACGACAAAATGACGTTAAATTGACCTCCCTAAGACACAGACAAAAGATGTCCCGTTAATTACGTCATAATGACGCATTTAAGATGACAAAAAATTGAGGCATATTTACTTTTCTTTTAAAGGCAACATGATACGATATTTTATTTGAAAATTGAAATAGTAAAAAACTCCTTACTGCTTGCAATTTCCTTGCACTGCAGGGTCGCATCTCTCGGGATACTGTCTAACCTGGAGATGCAGATTTTTACACTAGCAGAAGATACTTCTTTTAAAGCTAATTGAGATTACCAACCGCAGACCGGTCCCGAAGTATTTTAGTCTCATCGGTACGGTGTAGGCAATAAACAGCGAAGAAGTTGAATAAACGTAGTAGTTTATCGTCCATTGCGCCATCTATCGGTAGAGTTTTTATCTATTTCACTTTTGTAAAATTATTAGTCTTATTTTTTTGTCATAAAGTCGGTTGATTTTGACACGAATCATATAATGTCACAAAATTTTTCTGGCGGATTTTCTTTACATGACGTCATTAGATTTTTATGAGCTAGTATGATGAAAAAATTACGTCTAAAGACGTCACTTTAACGACGTCAAAAACACGTTATTAAAATGACGTTAAAAGACTTCAAAATTTTGGTCTGACGACGTCCTATGACCAAAAATGACTTAAAAATGACGTCCTAATGACGTCAGCTTGCTGCTTGGGTAACTTTTATCCTTTATAAGTTTTTTTATTTATGGAGATTTTTTAATGATGCTGCAGACACATTTTCTTAGCAATTTTTAATGCAAATCAGTTTCGTAGCGTAGACAAAAATAGGCGTGGGCGAAGTCGTATCCGCAAGGCTCTTTTTGTCAATGAAGAAAAAAAAGTAAGGACCAAAAAAAAACAAGGCTCCTACCTCTAAATACAGACTGTTTTAAATTGGCATAGGCGAACATTTACCTGCGAGGCCTCTTTATTGAAAGGTTACAGTTGAAAAGAAAAAAATCTTCAATAAACTACATCTTTTCTATACTGTAATTACCTTTGCTAACAGAGGCGCACTTACAGCCTTGCCGCCCGTAGGCTATTTTATTTTCGCCGCCCCCAGCCTTGCCGTCCGTAGGCTATTTTATTTTCGCCGCCCATTTCCTCATCTTTTTCCGTCTGAAAAAGTTTAGAAGAGCAAAAAAACAAAAAGGTTCTCACTTCCATTTCTTTCGATTGTGGGTACAAAGAATTCCAAATCCAACAAAATTATTCATCATGAAAAAATTTTGAAGAGCAAAAAAAAAAAAGGTCCTCACTTGTATTTGCCGCCCCCCAAAATCCGCCGCCCTAGGCTTCAGCCTACTCAGCCTAATGGCAAAGGCGCCACTGTTTGCTAATGTTTATCCTGAACAAAATTATAACATAATAATGTCTATGTCTCACATCTTATACCTTCAACTGCAAGGCCGCTTAGCTTCATTTCAAATTTTTCTTTATGACAAAAAAAATACAAAGAGGCGAAAAATGCTTTAATTTGTCACTTCATATCATCAATTTCTCAAATTAAAGTGGAAGTATCATGGAATTCTTGTTAATTTGTGTGGAATTGTAATGGAAATATATTAAAAAAAGTAAAATTCTGGGGCACACATTTTCGTCAGTGTTTTACCGAGTTTACCATTCGCCCTGTATACAGATAAGAAACTATGAATTGGATTAGTTGTGGTCGAGAGAAGGTCGTTGATGTGAAGAAGTAACAATGTTGGTGCCAGTACTGAGCCCTGAGGCACTTTAGCATTAACTTGGTGAAAGCTTGAAGAATGGCCGTCCACAATAACTTATATACGTCAATCAGATAGATAGCTAGAGAGCCAAGTACAGAGTTTAGTTGAAAGACCATAGCAGGGAAGTTTATTAAGAAGTGCTGGATGCCAGACCTGGTCAAAAGCTATCAAGAGCAACGACCTGGGACTCACCTCGAAACTCAAGAGACTTATTCCAACAGTGTGGTACGAAGGAAAGAAGATCTGCTGTAGATCTTTTGTGGCGAAATCCATACTGCCTGTCATGCAAAATTTTGTGTTTTTCTAAGTACTTAAGAATTTGTAAATTAATTAATTTTTCCATTACTTTACCTAACTGTTAAGTTTAATAAACTAAACATGACCTTAATAAAAATAGAAATAATATTGATAATAGCATTCTACAATCCAAACGTGTTTACCTCATTATGGTTTTATTTACTTAAAAACTTACCCACACAAACTTCAGGCAATATATCAAGCTCTAAGATGTTTTTAGCGTCAACCAAGTTAAGCAGATAAGGCCGGCAAAGTGCAGAGAAATAAAACTCTACTTGTTTAGTTTTAAAACTGAGAAAAACTAATTAGAAGATAAAGTTAAGGAATATTGTGAAAATTTACAGCAAAGAAAAACTTTTTAACTTTGTTCTCGTGAGAATTTCTTTATATTACATAGCTAACATCTGACGTTTCGCCCAGCGTAGTGAGCTTTTTCAAAAATATATATTGCGTTCAGGCAACAACCTACAAACAATTACAAAAATTACTATTTTTTATCACAAATTAAAATAATACATAACAACACATTTAAAAAAACTTTACATAACACTAATTTTACAGAAACGCACCTCGAAAAAGATTGTTATAGGCTCACATCTTATTTGATTTAATAAAAATAAAGAGTATCTGTTGTAGGAATTCTTTTTTTTATTTAAGGAAGCAAGAAGGTTTTTATTTTTATGTTATCCTTTTATCATTAAAATAAAAAAGAAATTGTTTTTCTGCTTTTACTTTGGTTGAATTTATTTACTATATTATAATACAGATAGAAAAATTTTGTTGAAATATTATACAGTTTGTCGTGGTTTTAACCTGGATAAAAGCTGTTTTTAATAAATTAGATTGTGGTAAATTTGGCTTAGATTTCTCAGATCTTGTTTGTCATTGACAGCTTGTTGTTCTTTCTTTATATAAATCATTTCTTTAACTAAAAGTTTCTGATAGTTTTGGTCCTGGGTAAGTATGCTGGTGTTTGCAAAGTCAAACTCATGTTTTAAATTGGACTCATGCTTATGTAAAGCCTGTAGAAGCGTTTTTTGTATATTTATGGACCATTTATCCTATTTTCTAAAGTACTGTGTGGTCATGCCGATGTATTTTTTGGGCAGTTTAGGCATGGCATTGAATAAATTAGTTGACTTTTTTGGTGGATGCTTTGCCATAAGGAGTGTATAGATTTGCTAAGCGATTTTGTGCCTTAAGACATACAACTATATCGTGTTTTAAGGATGTATTTAATTTTTTCAGAGCGGTTTTGGGTATAAGGCATAGCATATAATTTTTTAAATTATCTGTGTTTTTATTAGGTTTTCCTGAGCTTTATTATGATTGTAGGTTATCGCAGAAAGCCTTATAATTTTTTTCATCATAGTATCTTCACTATTTTTTGTGACATTTTATTATCACAAAAACAAAATGGTCGATTTAAGGCCACTTTTTTATTTTATTTTTGTAACGCCATGTATATTTTTTTACGTCGTAGTTTAAATAATATACCACCATTAAATAAGGCAAAAAAAGGTGAAAATAAAAAAGTGCAACTTACTTTAAAATCTGATTTTAAATAAGGCAACAAAAAATTAAACAAATTTCTAATTCTTTGGAATTTTAAAACTTTTAAAAAGCATAATATTAACAAGCGTCTAGAGATCGGCCATTAGCTTCTTTCCGTCCGACCAATCAACGAACATTAAAAGTCACGTGATGCATAAAACGTCCTTGGAAACTTGAATTAAAATATAAAAACTTAATTCGTAATACATAAGATGCACTCTTAAAAATAACAAACGCTTTAAATTAGGTTTTCCAACTATATTTACCCCAAACCGCATTAAGTAAATAACTTTCAGAATATCTATATAAATGCTTTTGGTAAACTTACCAGTATATTTATGCGCATTAGTTGATATAGTCCTTAGTATATTGCTTGGGGTAAATATTTATTTTTGGTGCACTTTACACACTCTTGATATCAAATTAAACCAATTTTTTAAAAACACACTTAGTTAATTAGTTGCCCGTAAAATATATTTGTCCATTTACCGTATAGGTACTACTTTTACTTTTAATAAAAAAACACTTCAATCGGTCAATAAGCGCACAATCAGGCTTCTCTAATTACATTGTTTATGGGGAAATTAAATGTTGGTTATAACCCTCTGTTTTAATATAACTGGGGTAATTCGTTTTGCAGCCCGAAACGCAAAACGTTCGTGGCATAATGTACGCCGTACGCACCAATTAAACGCGCACATTTAAACGTAAAAACAATGATTGACATATTGGCACTGGTCCTATTTTTTAAATATGACAATGAACTACTTATTTTTTCTTTATATAATAAATACATGCTACAATTTAACTTTTAAAAACAGAAAAACCTTTTAAGCAATCGTTTAACCTTGTTTCTGTTTACTTCTAAACTTTATTTGACATTCCTACTGTGCTGTGTTGCCAGATTTCCTCCTTCACCGCTCATATGTTTAAGAAGGCTGTGGTCTCGTAAAATAAAATGCTTTTTCTGCTACTCTATAAATAAGAAAACTTTGTGGTCCTAGCAACGCGAATGATAACGAAAGAGAACCTTCGTGTTACCTGGTTGCTAAGCGTTGCTAGCTACGAAAGTAATATTTTCAGCGCCTGGACAAAAAGTAAGAGTAAAAAAAAAGAAAATATGCTTGTGGGAAATATTAGGATTTATTTATAAAAAGTAACTAATTTATGACAAAATATTTTAAAAACTAGGTTAGGTATTGACATTAAAAGTAATTGTGCAATTTGAGCAATTAGCAAAAGAAATTGGAGGAATAACACTTAAATTAACAGTTTTTAAATTTGTTGTTGGGGTATCGTTATCACCTTTAACTACGTTAATATTCATATTCATTTCACTGTTACTTCATTAGAGGAAATATTGGTAGGAATTTCGTGTAAAATCTTCTTTGAAATTTCCACCTTATTACTATAGGATTCAGCAATATATCCCTCCGCAACAGAAGAAGACTTCCAACCTCCATTCCTTTAAGTCCAAAATATCGACATCCGAAGCATTGGCAAGGAACGTAGTTGACGTTCTTCTAAAAGAATGGCCAGTGTATCTACTGATGTCTTCCAGCTTCAAAACTTCGCAATTTCTTTAGGTACATTTGAAATAGTGTGCTTTCCAATTACTTGATTAACACATTTATCTTTTCATAACGATACAATAAGCGCTCATCTAGAGCATTCCTTGGTCTCAGCTTAATATATTCCTGTAGAAATCTGACATAAGGAACTGAGCCTTCATCGTTGGTTACTACAAAATTTCTTTAACTTTATTTTTAGACTCCACTATTTTTACTATAGCCACGTCATTTCTTATTTCTACATCACTTAGCTTCATTCTGTATATTTCTGTCTGTCCGGCATGCTCCAGCCACTCCCATAATGGCTATTCATTTCATTGTGCTAAGTAACAGGCGCGTTAGGCAAAAACTTTATGATTTCTTCTTTTTAAAATTTACTTTTGCTCTCATAACCATCGTTTTTCCTTTTTAATAAAAGCAACTAGTTTCTTGAACTCCGAAATATCTTGATTTTTGTTTACGGAAATTGTTAACTTGAGCATGGAATATACAGACCAGAGGGTTGGTCATGATAAAGACTCGGATTTTCTTGAAAATACGCCAACATCTACATTCTCGTCAATCCGCCCCACATTTTTTGTAGCAAGCCATTCAGAAAACGATTTATATGTTTGATGGTACCTCTTTAGATTTGTCTGGCAGAAGTGAGGCACACGCAAGGTCAGCTGCCTTTTGGATGCCATTTTCATATTTATTTAACATTTTAAAATGGGAATGGATTATACTAAATTAACAATAATTCAATATCTGACAAGTGCTGATGACTGACAATGTCAACAATAAATGTGTTGCTATGGATTAATTCCTTAACAGGTAAAATTTCAAAATCTCTGATATCTCTATTAAAACGTGATGTTAATGATTATCAAATTATGCGATACATAGAACAGTAGCAGAAAAATATAATACTTACACGATGCGAAAGACGCTTTTCAATGTTCGGAGGTTAATAGCCTGGCTTCGCTCGGCCATTTAAAACCACCTCACACCAAAAGTAAACTTTCGCATCTTGTAATGTAAGTAACTATTTTACGTTAGTACTTACTGTTTATTGTTTTGTTGACTGATCCACAACATAAGTTTTATCTTGCTAAAACATTTTTAAATATTTTAGTGACAACTACTTTAAACAAATAACAAGATTCCAAACTGGTAAAGTGCAAAGAAATAAAACTTCGGTAGTTGTTTAGTTCCTAAAACTGAGCAAAGCTTTAATAGTGATTACGAGTTTAAGCTGAGGAATACTGTGAAAATACACGACGGCGTAAAAACTTTAATTTTTACCTAAATGTTGCAGACAAGCATTAGCACTAAAAAGTTTCAAGGAAATTTATAAAAACTTATTATAAGTTTTATAACCTTTTTTTAAGTAATTACTTGCTTTTATGCTGCTTTTTTATGATCTAATAATTAAGAAGTAAATAGTTTATAAACAAAACCTTAGTAATGTCTCTCTCTCTCTTTCTCTCTATTTTTTCTTGGTCTTGGTCCCTTCAGGTCCAATCCACCAACTCCCCTTCCGGACTATGCTTTCCAGGGTTTCTGTCGGCGGAAAATCTGGATAATCGAGCTCGTAGCTCCCAGAAATTCCAAAAAGAAACAAATAATTCAACAACCGATGCAATGCATACATTGTCAGCTGTCAAACCAAGATCTGCTACTGGTGATACGTATAACCTTCACTTTCACTACTGACAGTTTCTATGGCACGCCCATCTATTTCCCGCCATTTGCAGAAATACCTCGTGTTCACCACCAAAACAGGATACCATCAGCTTATACGCAATCTTCCTTGATCCCCGAAGGTAAAAAACGTTCGTACGACACCTCTAGTTGCCACGCCGGAAAGAATTTTGTAGTCCTCTACGCACGTCCGCACTGTCCGGAGGTCAAACAAAGAGTCCTCCATTGCCAACTGTAAGGTGACGAGCGATTTCAAATGCCGGTGGAGGGTGCCATGATTTGAACCCGGGTCTCTGCGGCAAGAGGTTGGAACATTAACCTCCTACACCAAGCTCGCCACTAAATTTGCGTATAAAATATGAGTTTGGATTAGGAGCTTTTCTTATTAAGACGACGAAATGTTTCTATACGGATATTTCTCGACGAAATATAAGATAGTAATTTTATTATTTTCGTTTTTATTTGTGCAGGAAGCTACTTAACCAAGTGGCAAGAAATAATCGAGATATCAATATAATAAAGTTACTTTCATATATCTCTTTATTTCATGTCATTTGAAACAAAGGCAAACACTACTTCTCCTTTTGGTTTTGTTCGAACTGGTTGGCTTTATACAGCAACTTTTCACATTTATCAAGTAATTTTAAGGTGTATTTCTACATTTTAACGTACGAGTGCAGACTTTTGATAAATCGTTTCCTTATATCATTTGTTATTTCTGCAATCTTTTTCACATAATTTGCAAGATCCGCTGTTTTTGGTAGCTAAATAAAAAAATCCATTTAAAGTTTTTTATTAAATCAAGAAAATATGCTACTTTTATTAAATTACATATATCTATTTTTTCTTTATAAAATTACTCATATTATTATACAAGGGGTGCATCGCCATAGGAAATCCCATGTAAATTTTTGCTTTTTGAAGCCGCGGTGGCTATAGATACAATGTATTTATGCCAGTTAAGGGTATTCTCAAATGTGACGCCTACAAGGTTAAATCGTGTCCCTGCTCTGCAAAACCTGGCCACTCATAAGCAAAGGATAAGTGTTTGATGACCGTAGGAGGGAAGTTTATTAAGAAGTGCGTCATGCCAGACATGGTCGAAAGCTTTGGATATATCAAGAGCAACGATCTGGGACTCACCTAGAAACTCAAGAGACTTGTTCCAGTTGTGTGAAACGAAGGAAAGAAGATCTGCTGTAGATCTCTTGTGACGAAATCCGTATTGTCTGTCATGTAAAATTTTATGTTTTTCTAAATACCTAAGAATTTGCGAGTTAATGGATTTCTCCATTACTTTACAAAGCATTGAGAGGAGTGAAATGGGTCTATAGTTGGATGGAAGAGATTTAGATCCTTTCTTGGGAATAGGCTGGACACGTGCAGCTCTTCAGCTGTCTGGAAATATACCCGTGTCATAAGAAATTCGAAAGAGCCTGGTTAAAATAGGTGCAAGTTCAGGAGCACATTTTTTTAAAACGATTGCTGGTATTCCATCTAGCCCAGACGATTTCTTGGTGTTAAGAGAAGAAAGGATACGCTTAATGTGTTTTACCTTAAAAATAATATTGGGCATTTTGTGAGGAACTGGGGGAACAGGAACAGTTGAATTGGATGATTGACAGGGTGGATGAAGGGTTGAATTGGCAGCAAATTGTTTAGCAAATAGTTCGCCCTTTCCTTTAGATGTAGAAATAATTTCATCTTCCAAAGTTAATGGTGGAAAAAGTACTGGTACAGAAATTTCTACTGATGTTTTTGGTAAAGGACCAGAGGGATTTGCTGCCATTTGAGCAAGAAAGTACTTTGTTTTTTATACGATTATCAAAGGAGTCCTTGGCGTCTGAGATTGTTTGAGTGGTAGTGGTTTCTTGCTTCAATGCTGGCCAGTCGGTTTTCTGGACTAAGATCCTGTAGAAACTTCTTGTGAGCCTAAACTTTTAAAAATTCTAACTTTGTCACATGTTTTAGTGAACCAAGGTTTGTAATTAGAAAGGATACACAATAAACCTGAGCAGGTTGCAGGTTAGAGGATTACAATCCATCTTCAAGCTAATCTAATCTAATCTAAGTAGTATTATTGAAAACCCTGTATTTTGTCTTGTATTGGAACCGAAAAATTTTAGCTTTTTCACTGTTTTTTTATGACCGTAAGAAAGATTTTTTGGTCGATTAACTTACTTCTGTATTCTCCTGCTACCCTTTTTCTAATTTCACGAGTTTTTCCTGCTCTATTTTTATCCTAATCATTGTAGTAATAGTCATATGCATTCAGGGAACTATTCCTGCTAACAATTAAGTTTACTAATATGCCCTAATGAGATTCGCTATAAGTTTTTAACGTAACGGCTAATTTCATCAGTGGATAATTAGTTTCAGGAACGTTATACTTTCTGTACTAATTACTTTTAAGACGGTGAGCGCTTTGAAACTGCTCTTATAAGGACACTTCCTAGAAAATGGCCGCTTAGAAATTCTCTTGCAGAATAAGAGAAACGTTTACTTTTAAATTACCATTGAAATTTTGTTTATGGATATTAGACGGCAGTACTAGACCGTTTTATTAAGTCCCATTTTGGAGACTTTTAGTGCAGGTTATTTTGCTAAATTACTAAGGGAAAGCGCGAAAGTTGGGATAGAAGCAGATTATAACTACTTAGCACGTGCATGTTTCTATCAGTTAGTCAGTTGGCATTTTTTATTTAACGATTTGCTCAAAATGGAAGAAATTCCACAAAATATAAGAGAAAAGGCCATAAAAGCGACCGAAAATCTTTTGCCAGCTAAATCAAGGCAACAGTATGATCGGGAGTATGGCATATTTGGTATTTGGAAAGATGCGAACGCAATTCTTCAAATAACCGAAACCGTTTTAATGGCATATTTTTAGGAACTGGTAAATTATTGATTTTATTTTAATACATATGTTTAACAAACTTTATTATTTTTAGTCGAAAAATACAGTCCGAACTCTCTTTGGACCAAGTATTTCACCCTAAGGTCTACGTTGATGGTCTATGAAAATATAGACATTTCGCAATACCATCATCTCATATCTTTATTAGTTAAGTCGAAAGGATACGTCCCGAAGAAGTCTAAAGTTTTGGAAGGAGAACAAATATTAAAATTTATTAATGGACTGTTCTTCTATACAAAATAGCGTTAGTGCTACAACCGCTGCTACCATCACAAAAACACCGACCATTCTATAGTGGGATCAGCTACATTTTCCGGGACATTTCAAAATTGTAATCTTTATTTTGGAAATAAAGTTTAATTTTTAGTATTGTTTAAAGAAATATTATTTTTGTATAAACTTGATCTTTATTGTGAGAGAAATAAAATTGGATAAGCAATAAAATTTCCATATTAGCATTAGGGCATTATAGCGGGCATTATCCTTGCCGCTTACAATGCCTAGGTGTAATAGCAGGTATTATTGCTACCTAACATATTCCGTTTCTAAGGTATTACAGATCAATTATGGATGGGTAAAACAATTAAAAAAGCTTTTAACTTCAAACACTTTATGTCATGCAATCGTAATACACCCTGTAGAACTAGACTGCATAATTTGTGTGCTGCATAAATCGTCGTAACACAACCACATGCTTAATTGCTCGTATGAAACTTCTCCAAGTTGCAAGTAAGTTCCCTAATACGCAATTACAGGATTCGCTCCAAGTTTTTACTTAACGGTAAATTTCATCAGTTTCAACCGGATAATGAGTTCCAGAAAAGTTACACTTTCTGCACTAATTAGCTTAAGACGGCGAGCACTTTAAAACCTTCTTTATAAGGACACTTCCTGGAAAATGGCCACTCTAAAATTTTCTTGCTGAATAGAGGAACATTTATATTAAATTATTAAATATACAGGGTGGCCCAATTGTCTGGGAAAGTCTGGCATAAACACATTGTATCTATAGCCACCGCGGCTTCAAAAAGCTTGGATTTCTTTTCCGAGCCAAAAAGTATTTTTCTCCTTCCAATTTATACACTTTGTATGTGTCCGAAATTCGACCCTCTCTGGAATATTGTTCTCATGTCTGGGGAATGGCATCCCTACAACCCTCAACATTCTTGATGCCATTCAAGAAAGGGCTGTTCGTCTTATTAATGATCCTTTACTTACTCAGAGACTTCCTTTCTCTTGCCCATCGTCGAGCTGTGGGAGATTCTGTCGCTCTTCTATAGATATCTTTTACGGCTTCTGCTCCGACGGGTTATCCCGGTATAGTCCCTCCTCTTGCAGCTCCCAACAGAGAAACTCTGTTGGTGCACGCGCTGTATGCATCCCTATACGGTCCTCAGTTCGACGAGAAGCCCGAACTTCCCATTTCGCCTCGTTCTTTTTATCCCTAGAGTTTCTAGACTGTGGAACCTACATGTTTTTATCCCGGACCACGTGCACCAATTTGTCCACAATATATATTCGCGTTCAGGCGAATGTGGCCGCGCCAGGGACACAATTTCTGTGTTGTTATATGGGGATTTAGAGAGCATTGGTCCACATAAAACAAAAATATGTCTTAGTCCGGCGAAAACGTCATTAATTTTTTGTAGGTTAGGATATTTGTTGACGTTTGTATTTCGCGGGGTTAAAGTCGTGTGCAATCATTTTTATTCGTTTTTTGAATGAATGAAAAATGCTAAAAAGTCCATACATATTGCCCAGGCTGCCCCTCAAATGTTTTTAGTGCATGGACTGTTTTTGATACCCACACATGTAATGTTAAGAAATAATTACGCATTTCACCGTACTGTCCAATATAGCCACCTGTTGGCATCTTAAAAAATGATTTCCTTTAGTTTTGTTTATCATTGTTAGAGTGCATTTTTATATTGTTTAGTTTAATATATAGAACATCATAATATGTAATACTTGTTGCAATATATTGCTTTATATATTGTGGTGTGTGTGAGACAATCTGGTGCACATGGTTTAAACAAAAAACAAGATTTTTTTTGTACAGACCGTGTGCACCTGACGTGGCCACACCGTTTTTTGCTAAAAAATATGTCAGAGCCTCAAGTCACTATGTAAGTAGCAAAACTAACATAATTTTAATACTAAAATTTAAAAAAAAATGGTCTAGTCTGGGATGAAAATCACGCTTTCATTCACAAAATTTTCTTGCCCTTCATTTAATACAAAATTCCTTTAATCCTGCGACAATTAATTAATTATACTGACCAATGTTCATTCTCAATTTTGTAACCAATTGTATCCTTTTTGATTAATTTGAGGAGCTAAAATTTTTTTGATGACCTTGATATGTTAACACGCTGTAAAAGTTTCTGTATGGATGACCAAGTTGTCACTAGTGACCAATTATGACTATTTCGTAACCAATTCGAAGCTGTTTTTCAAACTCCAAAATTGATGAGGCTAATTAAATGTTTCTGTAGAACTAAATGCTCATATTATGTAAGGGGATAAGTTTATATTATTTCGGGATAAGAAACATAATAGTGTTTTAGAGTCAATAAACTAAACAAAATGTTATTTAGAGCTTGAGGCCTGGCTGTCCATGAAAGCGGTTTTCCGCTTGCGGATGGTCCAATTTAGCGTTGTGATTGGTTGAGTTGCCAGTTTAACGAGATTTGGGCGCACCAGGTCCCCCAAAAAAAAAATCCTGTGATGCTATGTCGCTTTTGGCGTCAAGGAGCCTTTTTTTTCTCAAAATTATTTCTACAACAAAATCGATTTTGGTTCTACGAGAAATGGTGTCTTTTTAAATTTTCATAAATCTTACGGGGGATAGGAGGGAGAGTTAAAGCAAGTCTCACCTCAAGTCCTCGCCAGTGGGGGCGGGGGACCAAAATTGAAAACGCCGTACTTATGGACGCCATACTACAGGAAAACCCACCTATCAAAAAAAAATCGAATTTTTTTTTTTATTTATTCCGTATAGCGGATAAATAGAACGAAATTATTTGCGGGAAATTATTTTGAAATTTTATTAAGGTTTTCTTTTAAATATCAAACTAAACATATAAAAATAAAAACTACTTGAACACTAAAAATTTTAAAATATAAATTATCTTTCTAAACTATTTCCGAATTACGAACGTATACACAATGTCTTATCTGCCAAAACTTTTACCAAATAATTAAAGTTGATACAATAGGCTTTCTAAACATATCTTCCAAGTTGGCAACTTGGATACTTTATAAACTTTTAAATTGCCTGGATCTATTCTCATGCACGGAAATAGCAATGGTATCTACAGTGGTTTATCATAAAATATTTTTGCCTATTATTTATGAAATTAAAAAAAATTGTTAAACACTGAAAAAAACATCTTAAAACAAAAGCCTTAGATTTAATTTGAGAGAATTGTGAGTTTCATATGTGTTAAAGAAATAGGATCTCAAACAGAAAAAAATATGTTTTCAGCTTTTGCGTACTAAATTCAAAAGAAGGCGCTTTTGTAATAAAAATAACCTTATTTTATTTAGTGACCCTAATGGGTCTACATTAAAGAACGATGTATTCCGTTAAAAACATCGAGCGCTTTCCCACTGAGAGATTCTTTCTTTAAGACAAGATAGTAAATACCACAGACTGAAATAAAACTTAATTCAATTAAGATAATTATATTAAATAAACAACTAGTTCTCTTTTGATAGTTAAGAGAGGAATTCCTGCTTATCATGTCATTCACCGAGACCTCTCTTCTCCATCGATGATGCGTTTTGCCGAACCTCATAGGACTTATCAAACTGGCTGTCCCGGGTCCAAGTTGAATAATACGAATAACAAGTGTATCTTATAAAAAAAACTTTCGTTGTTCGACGGTAGGATATAATCGTACCGTTGATACCGTACTAAAAGCATAATTCAGTGAATACTTATATTAAAGAAATAGGTTCTTTGACATAAAGGTTAAAGATTTTGGTATAGGTTCTTAAAATAAGAACCTATTATTTTAAAGAAAATTCATTAATATTTTGATAGAAACATTTAATATTTCTTTTGTTTAAAATCTTAAAACTTATATTTAAGATATTAAAGAGCTTAAATCATAAATCTTTAGGTTCTTATTTCTTGATTCTGATATTCTTAAAATAATACTAAGGATATTTTAATTTAAAGAATTTCTTTTACATTAAAGACATAAATTAAAGTATTTTTCTCCCAGTTTAAGAACCACTATTATTTTAAAGTAAGAAATAAATCTTGGTTTAAAAGCACAACTATTCAAAAAGAATGCATATTTTTAAAACCTTGTATTTGCTTAAAACAAGACATTTTTTCACCTATATTTTTCTCTCTGCCGCACGCTGCTTGTGAGGCAAAGCTGCCTTTACATGGGTATATGTTAGGATAATAAAAAATAAAGTCATTTAAAAAAGGAAAGATTAAAGGCTCATTCAGAATCGACAACCTTGAGGTAAAATTAACCCTTTTACCGAACTAAAATACAAGCGGATAGCTGCAGCCCCGTGTGTATCGATTTATAAGCTTTTGAAAAAGACTCTTTGTTTGACCTCCGGACAGTGCGGACGTGCGTAGAGGACTACAAAGTTCTTCCCAGAGTGGCGGCTAGAGGTGTCGTACGAACGTTTTTTACCTTCGGGGATCAAGGAAAGTGTTGGGCGGTTGTCTACACACAAAATAAAACTGCGATATCCAAAAATCTGTCTCAAGGTGTTTATTATAAACTTTTACGATTAACAATACTCTTCTTCTGGCGGCAAGTTTTCATCAAGAGAGAGAGGGCCATAACAAGCGGCTCTATTTATAACCTATGCAATGTTGCCAGTGTTGCCGATTTAAAAATAATTAAAAGTAGTAAAAATTAAACAAATTTTAAAATATTATCTTTAAGTCATAACAGACAGATTCACGCTAAATTGACGGCATCTTTCTTCTGGATCTAAGCGCTGTGAGCGAAGATTTTTATGAGCTGATGGTATCCTGTTTGGTGGTGAATACGAGGTATTTCTCAAATGGAGGGAAATAGATGTGCGTGCCATGGGAACTGTCAGTAGTGAAAGTGAAGGTTATACGTAACACCAGTAGCAGATCTTGGTTTGACAGCCGACAATTTATGCATTGGATCGATTGTTGAATGATTTGTTTTCTTCTTGGAATTTCTGGGAGCTACGAGCTCAAAGCCCTGGAAAGCATAGTCCGGAAGGGGAGAGTGGTGGATTGGACTTGAAGGGACCAAAACCAAGAAAAAAATAGAGAGAGAGAGAGAGAGAGAAGCTTTTGACAAGTATTATGTATTTCACAAGCGGTTAGCTGCAGCCCCGAGTGTATCGATTTATTGCAGCCCCGTGCATATCAATTTATAGAAGCTTTTGACAGACAATATAAAAATAGAAAACAGATTATAGGTGGGGGGTCATGGTTAGTTTTGGTTATTTGTTATTAATATTTTTTTAATTCTTTAATTAAACCTCCATTACTGTCAAAAGCTTATAAATCGAGACACACGGAGCTGCAGCTAACCGCTAAAAGAGGTACTTGTAGTATTTTTAATGATTAATTACCGATTTGATAGAAATCATAATAAACTAAAAAAGAAAAATAAACAATAAAAAAGTAAACCGAATTTAAAATTAGTAAAACTCTAAAAGAAGTTGAGTAATAACATATGTGCTCAACTACTTAATTTTACAAACTGAATAAATCAAAGATTTTATACTTTAATGCCATATATATGCTATTACCATTTCTCGACTTCTTTTTTTAATTTTTTTATTATTTTTAACTTTTAAGTGTGTTTCACCATTTTTTAAACCGGTTTAATTTTTTTTATATTTATTTCTATAAAAATTATCACTTGATGCACTGGTTACATAAATTACTATTTTTATAAATACTTTATGTACTGTACCAAAATGGACAAACAACAAAGAATAAGTTAAATACTTAAAGAAGTTTAGTTGGCTATTCTCTTATGAAATAGAACATGTTTTAAACCTTTAAAAACCATAATATAAGCTACAAGAAAACCTATTATTCACTGAAAATTCTCAGGTGTTTGTTACCGCTACCATTATGCGTGAGCAAACATTTCACATAAAAGATCGACCATATAATAGATAAACAAGTTCTTTTTATTAGAGGACGTACTGAATGTAGAAAATTCAAACAGAATAAATTAAAGTCCTATTCATCGAACCTGATTACATATCAGAGCAAAACCCAAATAACATGGCGTCGGACTGAAAAAAATTACATCCCATTCATTTCAATGCATTTATTAGGCTTTCAGATTAACTGATTATTTTGCATTTGAGGACTTTTTAACTGTAATTTGTATCTGCTTTCATAACAAGGGGATTATGCATTACGAAATATTCCATCAAATTTTGACGGTTTATTAAATTCCACATTAAAAATGTATTATTCAATTAAGTAAGTAACACACTTAAAAACTCGCTTGTGGCCAATACTTAGAAAAGGAAATACACAAAGCAATGCATCCAAAAGATAATCCCAAAACCAAGGAGCAAAGTCCACCAACGGCAAGAGCCTTCTTACCTTACATTCCGAAAGTAATGGACATAATAGGTCGCCTACTAGAAAAGGTAAATATTAAAACTATATACAAACCCACAAGAAAAGTAAAAAAGTGTTTAAGATCGCCCAAGGACAAAAGGAACCCCCTGGCATGCCCAGGAATTTATCGGATACCGTGTACATGTGGCAGTGTGTATATCGGAATGACCAAGAGATCGATCAACACAAGAATTAAAGAACATAATAGTAAGTACGATACAATTGACGCTGAAATCAGATACGCCATTAAAAAAATACTCAACTCATTATAACTTATTATAATTTTAATTGACCAAGGGAATTTCTATTTGCAATTTACAATGCTTTTATAATACAAAAACACAGTTTACAGTTTTCCGTTTCAACTTTATAACATTCAGCAAACAGCTGCACAGTTTTTGAATTATTAATTCCTCCGACTTGGTGGAAGCATAACTCTTCAATTTTTTATTTTTAATAATAAACTGTTATACGAACTTTATAAAAAAGTTCGTTTAGTTTACATTCATTTTAAATATTTATACCATTCAATAGCTTTGTTCGCGGGTCTAGTAATGAACCGATTCTGAACCACAACCGAATTGGTTTAGAATTGGTTTAAAGCGCACGTATAGTTATTTATTAGTTCGGAATTTTTATTTACCGCGAACGATTTTCTATACAGCTGAGGATGTATTTCTAACCTAGCCTTTTGGTTAGGATTTTTATGGTTAAATTGGATACTACACAAAAAAAATAAATTCAAACAAAAAGGTAAATTGTTATACTGTCGAAAGCCACTCGAGGTCTCCCGGCGGAAGACGAGGGATTTCCTGCCTCCTCTCGTTTTTAACATAAGTATGTGTATTTAACTAAAGATAAAATTCAAACAACAAGAAATGGTAAAATCTTGTAATATTGTCTATATTTTTTAATTAAATCTTTATGTATTTTATTGCATACATACATTCATACGGAATACAATTAAAAATCCATTGTTTATATAGGCTTAGAATCACAAAAATATAAAAAAATATAATAGGTATATTAACCCGCATAAAAAGTGGCAGAAACAAATAAACTGTAATATAAAGGTTTATTTCTGTACCACAAAAACAGAAAACAGCTGACCATGTCGACAATGCGCATGAAATTCCGAACTGAACTCTTAGTTCCAACAGAAATCCCAGGACTGCTAATCAGGTTACGTACCGGTAACGAACTGATTCCATTGTCACCCCCGAACACAGAGCTGTTACTTAAAATTCAGGATTTTACTAACCGTGAACGCTGCTTTTTTCACTGCGCATGCAAATAGTCCCAGAACTGGTTCAGAATCGAACCCGCGAACAAAGCTAATAAATACCTGTTTATTTGAAACGTGTGCTCAAGAAGGTATTTACGACAGGATGTGTTTCCTTTCCCACATAAACAAGTGAATGTGGGCTAAAACAGAACAACAACACATTTTTTCAAATTTGCAAACAGTTCATAAACTTTAAAGTGCTTCCGTCATTCTTTTAAAAATAAAAATGTACAAAATAAACTTTTCTGCGTTTTTAAATTTCGGGGAACACGGCTGATTTGAAGCTGCATGTGAGATTAATATGCATGTTGATGCCAATTTTTAAAAATAATAATCAAAACAATAACTTGTATTTTTTATTATTTAGATACAACTGATAATCAAAATTTGATAATTTTTTAGTAATTTCCATAACTTTATTTGTAAATTGGAGAGAAAAAAATAGTTAATGTCCACGGATGGCGTTAACAAGAGGACAAATGAATCAAAAATTTCATTTTTCAAAAAAAGTAATTCGTTATACAAATTATTGTACAGGGCTTGCAAAAACTAAAAAACATGATGTTTCTCCTAGAGTAAACTACCTCCCTTTTTTATTTTTAGGCAAAATGTTATAAGTTATAAGAAAATTTGATTTTTCCACGCCCCTTAAATACTGTTTTTTGAATCGTTAACATGAAGTTAAAGTACTCCATTCTAGTACACTACATAAATTGAAAAAAAGGAACTTTTTTAACACTTCGGAGCTTTTTTCACACTTTTTTTATCTTTGGACAATCCACGAAGGCCGAAAGCCCAAATACTAACGTACCGTGGGTGTCTTAAGCAGGGTAAGAGGAAGTTTGTTAACACGGGACTTAAATACTTGAAGATTTGGGGGAAGGAAAGACCACCGCTGGCAGCAGGTTCCACAATCTAGAAACTCTAGGGATAAAAGAACGAACGAAATGGGAAGTTCGGGGCCTGTCCAATTGAACTGTAGGGGATGCATACGCGCGGCACCACGACTT
This sequence comes from Listronotus bonariensis, assembly GCA_014170235.1. Lineage (NCBI taxonomy): Eukaryota > Metazoa > Arthropoda > Insecta > Coleoptera > Curculionidae > Listronotus > Listronotus bonariensis. The sequence goes on along the minus strand of JACEGR010001359.1, from coordinate 127,432 downwards.
TCTCTGTTGGGAACTGCAAGAGGAGGGACTATACTGGACAATTCGTCGGAGCAGAAGCCGTAAAAATATCTATAGAAGAGCGATAGATCTCCCACAGCTCTACGATGGGCAAGAGAAGGAAGTCTTTGAGTAAGTACAGGATCATTAATAAGACGAACAGCCCTTCTTTGAATGGCATCAAGAATGCTAAGGGTTGTAGGGGATGCCATTCCCCAGACATGAGAACAATATTCCAAAGAGGGTCGAATTTGGGACACATACAAAGTGTATAAATTGGAAGGAGAAAAATACTTTTTGGCTCGGAAAAGAAATCCAAGCTTTTTGAAGCCGCAGTGGCTATAGATACAATGTGTTTATGCCAGTTAAGGTTATTCTCAAATGTGATGCCCACTAAAGTTAAATGTGTTCCCGCTCTGCAAAACCTGACCACTCATAAGCAAAGGATGAGTGTTTGATGATTTTTTCCGCGACAAGGAACACGATTGTGTTTTGGATGCATTAAATTGAACGAGATTTTTGGCGCCCCAATCCAATATCAAATTGAGATCCTGTGAAAGAGATATCTGCATCGCCCTGCGTTTGCTTTCCAAGTCGGGTTGAGAGATTGGTTTGGGAACCTGAAAAGTGGAGTGAAGGGTACTATCGTCAGCATAACTATGAATGGGATTGGTTGTGGAAGAAAGAAGGTCGTTGATGTGAAGAAGAAACAAAGTTGGTGCTAGTACTGAACCCTGAGGCACTCCAGCATTAATTTCGTGAAAGCTTGAAGAGTGGCCATCAACAGTGACTGATATACGTCGATTAGAAAGATAACTGGAGAGCCAAGAGCAGAGTTTAGTTGGAAGACCGTAGGAGGGAAGTTTATTAAAAAGGGCGTCATGCCAGACTTGGTCGAAAGCTTTAGATATATCAAGAGCAACGATCTGGGACTCACCTAAAAACTCAAGAGACTTGTTCCAGTTGTGTGAAACGAAGGAAGAAGATCTGACACTTTAAATGTTTTGTTTTAATGCCTACTACAATGAACTTAAATATCAGTTTATGCAATGAAACAGCAAACGAGACATCAACTGAACCAAACGGTCTAGGTTACCTTTGATTTGGTCATTATTTCTTTTTAGTTCATATGTCACTTAGTTTTAAAATTTGACATTTCACCAATAAATTTAATAGTAATTATTGAAAATTAATAGTAATAATGAATTCCGATAACTAAGAAATTGAAAAGGAATTTATACAGTTTTAGTATTATTTACAAAAGTAGGTACATACAATTTTAAAATTAAATAATAAATGCATAGTTAAGAAAAGGATAATTGTCTTTTAAAAATAGGGAGGCTGTTTCTTGCAATATTGTGAACAATTAGTGTAACAAAGTACATTTTAATTAGTTTACTTAACATTGGCAAATTTGATACATAAAAATGTACGTGAGGTGTCAAGGTCTTAAAAGTATAAATTAAACAATTTTCTAGGTTACTTTTATAATAATAAAATAAAAACACAAAACAAACTGGGTAGCGCGTAGAAATGCAAAACAAACACGGAAAATTTGATATTTAAAGAAGAGAGAAAGAAATTAAAAGGGATTTTTTCGATAAGAAGTAAAGGGTAAAGCTCGGCATGTGCCAAAAGTTTTAGTTCGCCCCGTACGGGCTACTCCTAGTGGGGGTATGCCCGTACTAAATTAAGTTAGTCAAATAAGTTAAGTTGGTCCTAAAAATGCAGTTAGTTTTGATGGTCCACCGGTCTCATGGTCCCACATAGATAGTTCCATATGGTACATTTTGCCAAAGTGACGTAAAATGCCCATATGTATTACAAAAAAAACCTACGTCACATCATAATGGCTAAAAGGCAAAAATTAAAATTAATAAGTTAAGATAAATAGAACATGTATAAAAATGGTATTTGGGAAATTTTTTATGCGGTCGTGGAAAAAATAGTATGTACCACATGTAAAAGTATCACTTTATGCACTTGTTACATAAATTACTAATATAATTGGGTTTTAAAGCGATAAAAAATATTAATACAAAATTTTATTGCCTATACAACATTCAACCTAAATGGGATTTAATTAAAATAATTAATTTTTAATAACTCCAAAATCCATATCATAAAACTTAACACTTAAACTGTAACATTAATAAAAGCATTGAGTTCCAAATAAATAGAGCAATATCCCAGAGCCCCCAGACCTTCCTTATTTTCTCAGAAATAATATATCAAATAATGTAGTGCTAGTATTTCCTTTCCTGGAACACGCTGTATATTTTTAATTATGCGGTAATTATTGGTGTATTAATAAATGTAAACAACGTATTCTTTGTTATTACTAAAGACCGTATAAATTATTAATTAAATTGTTAATAACAAATTTTACAAACAGGTATCTACAATCACGATCAAGTTCATATACATAGCAAACCTTTGTGTGTGTCTGGGAAGTATTAGGCCCTTCTGATTCTTAGCAAAAATTTTTATTAAATTAGTTTCCTGAAGTATTATATAAAAAAATCAAGACAAGATAAAGCTACATTATTTTTTTTGGTAGTTTTAAGCGCCTGGTATAAATTATGGCCGCCGAAATGAGTCTGGTATCAAACGAGTATTAATTATGAATTTTTAATATTATTTTCTAAAATATACATAAAAATCATCACTTAGATTTAAAGAAAGGTAAGTACTATTTTTATCTACCTTTAGCATCTGGTGCCTGTAAATTGGCCGTCGGCTCAAGCTAGAAAATACGCATACACGCAGAAAAATAAAGGTAGTTTACTCTTGGAGCAAATTCATGTTTTTAAGATTTTGAGTACCTTGTACATGAAACTAACATTATCTTTTCGTGAATCATATTTTTTTAAAGCAAAAAATTATCAAGATAATCCCACACCACTGTTTTTTGACCAATTAAATGTGTAGTTTTGGTTGCATTACCATGACAACACAAGTATTTATCGGAATTTTTTTCTCCTGCCTGGGGTACCGTTGAGCGAATTTTTTGACATAATCATTGAATTTGTTTTAAGGTCCTGTCTGTCATTTACATACATAATTAAAGAAAATGTTCTTTTGTACCAGTTGTAGTATTTCAGACGTAACATAATATGAAATAATCTAAGGTTTTAAGTCACTAAATGACAATTTTATACAACTACAGTTAGCCAAATAATATCATAGGACTGAAGTAATGGTAAGTGAAGAGCAAACGAATGCAAGGTATAGGTCTAAAAAATTAAAATAAACTATTTTCACCAACTGTAGTAGTAATTTAAGTAATATATAATATAAATGAATAAACAATGATAAACTCTAAAATTGCATACATTTGCACGGTAAAACGGAAAATATTTATTTTATGGTAAAATTGTAAAGTTTGTGTCAAAGTTACAAACATAAAATTTTAAAAATAATATTTAAAACAAACTTGGAGTGAAATTTTCTTGCCACACGTGCCTAAATTATTCGGGGAAATTTTTTCTCGGCCACGAATATTTAAAGAAAATTGGTGGCCCTCAAAAAATTTCTGGAAATAAATTTAACACTAATGGTATTACAAGTGAATAATATTTCTCTATCCATTGACAGTCTGTATTAGTACCGTCATGTATAGTAAAAAATGGCATTTTATAGGGTGTGTCAAAAAATTTAAGTTTATTTTTTAATTTAAATGTAGCCTTGACCATAATATTTTAGGCAACATTGTAGGAATCCTTTTTTTCAAATACTATGTAAATTTATTATAAAAAAATTATTCGGGAAACAGATGGGTGCAGGTTGCTTCCTATTTCTATATTAGACTTATATTGAGTCTGTAGTTTTTTTGTGAACCATTAATAAGACAACCCCTATAGATTTTTAGATATTAGAAAAACTAAATAAACTAACTTTTTTGATGTTTTAATCTATTTCTTCATTAATATTAAATACTTAAGTTAGCGATAACTTTACTTTATTTGGAGCTAGTTAAAAAAATTTATAATACAAATTACACTTTATCGACTTCTAAACTTAAAAACTATATTTTATAGCTAACTTTTATTGCTTCTACACAAGTAATACGGCAAGTTTCGAGTAATATTTAGTGTGACAAACTTTTACACTAATTAAACGATAAAGTTGGAAAATACTATAAAAAAGTTACAACGGCGATAAAAGTTAAATTTTAATAAGAAGATTGGGTACAGACATGTTTTTTCGAAAAAATTAGAGGTAGTAATTAACGATCCTATAATTTCTTTTTTTTTATGATATTTTTTGTGCTTTTATGGATTAAAACTTAATAAAGTTTTAAATATATATTTTCAGTCCCGTTCATTCTCATTTCGCCTATCGCTTTTTTCTTAAAAGGTAATTACAAGTTTTTGAGCTCTCTTTAATCAAAATACTTATTTAAGTTTTTTTGTTGGTTTTATTTCAAATTAGTAGGTATTTATGATAAAAGTGCTAAAAGTGACATTGTATTTTGTTCTCAGTCCAGTATTTAGATTCTAAAAGCATTCTCTAGGCCTGACTCGAAAAGCAAACGCAGGGCAAAGCGTGTATCTGTTGGAGAAGACCTTCAATTAATAATCTCTTTAAGCCGGCTGTTTATGGTAGCGATTTTCCGCCCGCGTATTAGAAATAAGTCGTCCATTGTAGCGGAAAATTTTAAAGCGTTTTGTTTTGAATATGGTGACTTTATGTTAGAATTTTCTTTGGTTGATACTACGGTTGTGAAGGTCACTAGATATCAATCATTATCTGTCTGTGGGATAGCAAATGGATTAGATAATGGTTAATAATAAATCCAGCAAATTAGGCAACTTTGGTTAATATCTTGTCTTAGTCTTTTATTTACCACATACACTTTTTTTGTCAAAATGTTTCTTTGACATTTGTCAATAATTGATGTGTTTTTCATCATCATGTTGTCTTAACTCCTTTAATAAAGTATAATATTGGCTATGAACTTTTGTTAAAAAAAAAAAAATTCTAAACCCAAACCTGTGCCTCCTTTTTTGTCTTTTTGGTCGTATTGAAAGTAGGATAAATATAATTTTTTTATCGCCAAATATCATACTGAAGTAAATAATTAAAATAAGTGCAGATAATGTCATTCATAACACTTCTTTTATTTAAAATGGATCTTTAACGTCTTGTCTTATCTTCAAGCAATAACAACTCATCAAGCTCATCAATTAGTTCAAGGTTATAGTTCCTGGCTATTAATTTGGAAAATCCGCACAATCTAGTGGAAAACGCAAAAAGTTAACTTTATCTCAACTTTTTTGCGGATCCGCGTCGAAAATGGCGGGAAAAGCATTTTAACTTTCTTCTCTTTCTACCGAAAGAAAAATTACGTAATATTTACATAGACCCCCTCCCCTTCGCCTTTATTTCGAAAACGGACTACTTTTTGAGATCAAATAAGTATACCTTTTTTAACTAAAATTATATGCTGTTTTATTATTTCCACTCGCAAATGTGCATACAGGGAGGTCAAAAAGTTATGACCATTTTAATCAATCAATGTTATTGTATATGGCGCCATCTAGTGGTTATGGCAGAATAGATATTATATTCGTGTTCGTCATTCCAAATAATAAGAGTAAACCAAATTTCACTTTAATCTGTCCAGTGGCTTCCGAGATGATTCACTAAATGATTGGTAAAAATTAGTTCTAACCTATGTCCAATCAATTTCGGGACACCATGTATATGTAAATTAGCTTTAAAGTAGCTAGCTAGTATACAGGGTGTCCCAACTCTATATTATACAGCAAATTACTTCGCTCTCGTACAAGATACAAAAATAAACTTAAAATAAAAAATGTTTATTTGGATACATTTTTTCCTGACAGTACTAGTTAGATATACAAGGTGTCTCAAAACATACTTTTCATTGTCCAGTTGGTTTTTTTAAATGAAACACCCTATATATTTTAACAAATTTGACACAACAACTTGTTTTACTAACTGCTGCAATGAAATATTTCTATAACTTTCATCAGCAAATATTAGGCCAAGTTTATTTTTGAGCCGCTGATTTTTGGAAATGATTCGGCATATATCTCTAATAAATTTTGAAAAGAATTAGTAGAAAAAGTTTGGTTGTACTGACCAAACTTTGCAGTATCAGAAAGACAAAAAAATTGTAGTTTGTAACAATCTTTGAATCTTACTTCCATTTCCATCAAAACATGATCTAATATTTCATAGAGAAGTGCTCTGTACTGTCCTTTAATTTCTTCCCGTGAAAAATCACTGTCGCGAATAATTCTCAAATGGAAACAATCGAAATAATACGTGAAAACCAACCAAACGACCAAAACCTATATTATCTACACAAAATTATCTGTTTAAGGCTAGCGATTTACCAAGCAGTACACCTGATACTTCCACCCGCGATCTCTGGCCGCCGGCAAGTATAGCGTTGTCATAGCAACGGAGCGTCAAAGCGTAAACAAACCCCCACATGAGGTGTATACTTCGGTCCGTTTTATATTTGCACACACTCGCGGATTGCGATGTCGCGTTGCCGAAAGCGGAGGAAGCGACTCGCGCCAGCGGTTAATTTATATGCTAGATTTTCCATAGCGAATTTTACAAATAAGAAATAGAAATGAGAAAAATGAATTAAATAATAGATTGGCGTATCAAAAAAAAGACGAAAGTGGGCAATTGGCCGTTATTAGGCCACGTGTTGCAGATAAAGTGATGGCATCCGATCATTAGTAAGTTATTGGCAAAAAATGCGTTTAAGATGATGGCATCCATCATTAATAGGTTATTGGCAAAAAGATAACAAAAAGACACGAAAGTGGGCAAATGCAGATGTCTCCCAAGCAACAAGCTGACGTCTTATTGACGAAAATTGTCGCATATACTTTTTTTAAAAGCTAAAATGATGCGATATTTTATTTGAAAATTAAAATAGGAAAAAACTCCTTACTGCATGCAATTTCCTTGCAATGCAAAGTACCATCTCTCGAGACACTGTCCAACTTGGAGATGCAGATTTTTACACTAGCCGAAGATATTTCTTTCAAAGCTAAGTGAGATCACCTACCGCAGACCGCTCTCGAATTATTTTTGTCTAATGGGTACGGTTTAGACGATAAAAAGCGAAGATATTGCAGAAACGTAGTAGTTTATTGTCCATTACGCCATCTATCGGTATGTCAAAAAACTATTAAATATATATAATATTTTTATTAACACGTCTTTAAAACTTTTAATAAAGTTTTAAACAAAATGTTTACAGCTCCTAACAGTCTACTTGAATATCTTGCCTTCTCGACTAGCCATCACCAATTAATCACACAACACACACTTATTAGGTAATGAATACATTTAATTATGTCTATTAAAAACTCTTTTCTTTAAAAAAGAAACTAAAAAGCTAGAAAACCACGTAGAAAACAAATGCACAAAGCGGTCACCTTCGGTCGAAATTAACGTAGCTAATTTTACCATCATTTATTTTTATTCGCTCCAAAATACATAATAAACATTTTGTTTGACCTAATTTTTATTTGCATGATTTTTAACAATAAAATGTTATGAAAAGGCCATTTCCTTTAAATTATGTAAAAAAACATAAAATAATGTTGTTTAGCTGCCATTATAAATAAAACAGATCAAAAAAATTGCTTTAATGTTAGTTAAATACCAATGTTAATAATATGGTTTAAAAAGTATGAATATGCGTTGAAGGTTTGCCTTCAAAAATCCAATATTTATTTGCCTGCAACAAAAACGCGTGCTTTATTTAATCAGGATTGGTATGCCGCCATTTTTGTATGCTTGCCGGCAATTCGCCTGCATGTAAAATTTATTGGCAATTAAGTGTTTATTTAGGGTTGACTTTTTAATGCGTATAAGATGTTGGCATAATATTGCCACCAATTGCCAATGCTTTACCATCAATGCCAATATGAAAAATGTACATTGCCGGCAAATAGTGTTTGCTCTGATCGACGTATATCAGTTATTGTAGACGGCCATTCTTCAAGCTTTCACCAAGTTAATGCTGGAGTGCCTCAGGGCTCAGTTCTGGCACCAACATTGTTTCTTGTTCACATCAACGACCTTCTCTCGTCCACAACTAATTCCATTAATAGTTTACCCTTTAGTCCAGTTTTCAGGTTTCTAAACCCATCACTAAACCTGACTTGGAAAATAAACGCAGAGCGATGCAGATATCTCTTTTGCAGGATCTTAATTTAATATTGGATTGGGGCCTCAAAAATCTCGTCCATTTTAATGCATCAAAAACACAGTCATGTTCCTTGTCGCGAAAAGAGACATCAAATACTCATCCTCTACTTAGAGCGGAAGTTTTACAGAGCAAAGACACCTTCAATCGTGGGCGTCACATTTGAAAGTAACCTTAACTGGCATAAACACATTATATCTATAGCCACAAAAATGGCGGCATACCAATCCTGATTAAATAAAGCACGCGTTTTTGTTGCAGGCAAATAAATATTGGATTTTGAAGGCAAACCTTCAACGCATATTCATACTTTTTAAAGCCATATTATTAACATTGGTATTTAACTAACATTAAAGCAATTTTTTGATCTGTTTTATTTATAATGGCAGCTAAACAACATTATTTTATGTTTTTACATAATTTAAAGGAAATGACCTTTTCATAACATTTTATTGTTAAAAAATCATGCAAATAAAAATAGGTCAAACAAAATGTTTATTATGTATTTTTGGAGCGAATAAAAATAAAATGATGGTAAAATACTTAGCTACGTTAATTTCGACCGAATTGGTGACCGTTTTGTGCATTATTGTTTTCTGCGTGGTTTTCTAGCTTTTTTAGTTTCTTTTTAAAGAAAAGAGTTTTTTAATAGACATAATTAAATGTATTCATTACCTAATAAGTGTGTGTTGTGTGATTAATTGGTGATGGCTAGTCGAGAAGGCAAGATATTCAAGTAGACTGTTAGGAGCTGTAAACATTTTGTTTAAAACTTTATTAAAAGTTTTAAAGACGTGTTAATAAAAAAATATTATATATATTTCAATAGTTTTTTGACATACCGATAGATGGCGTAATGGACAATAAACTACTACGTTTCTGCAATATCTTCGCTTTTTATCGTCTAAACCGTACCCATTAGACAAAAATAATTCGAGAGCGGTCTGCGGTAGGTGATCTCACTTAGCTTTGAAAGAAATATCTTCGGCTAGTGTAAAAATCTGCATCTCAAGTTGGACAGTGTTCCGAGAGATGGTACTTTGCATTGCAAGGAAATTGCATGCAGTAAGGAGTTTTTCCTATTTTAATTTTCAAATAAAATATCGCATCATTTAGCTTTTAAAAAAAGTATATGCGACAATTTTCGTCAATAAGACGTCAGCTTGCTGCTTGGGAGTATCTGCATTTGCCCACTTTCGTGTCTTTTTGTTATCTTTTTGCCAATAACTTATTAATGATGGATGCCATCATCTTAAACGCATTTTTTTGCCAATAACTTATTAATGACGGATGCCATCACTTTATCTGCAACACGTGGCCTAATAACGGCCAATTGCCCACTTTCGCGTCTTTTTGATACCTTTTTGCCAATGCCTTGCCATTAAAGAGTGTTGGCAATGCCAGTAAATTAAATGTACAACAGGGAATGGAATGGAAATGTATAGGTTTTTGAAAAGCTTTAAACGCGTTTTTTTTTAAAACAGTGTTTTCGGTGACTACGATTTCCTTGAAAACTACTGAGCCGGTCGCTCTCAAATTATGACACAACCCTTTTAGATAAATTTTTTGTCGGTTTAAGGGTAAAACTTACTGAACTGTAACGAAACGTATCTTTTTAGCCCATGACACCCACCTTGGATTTTAAATAACTCCAGTGAGATAGCCCATAAAAACGCCCAATTTTTCTCACCCTGTACTTGGTAACTTTTACCTTTAAATCGACGATTTTTTAGCAATTAATCAAAAGGTTTTTTGGATAAATATTTTTTTTTCTAAATAAACAATTTAAGGCCTCAATTTGGGGTTTTACATCGATTTCGCCGATCAAACGCCATTTTGTTAAAAAAGTGTTTTTGCTTATTTCTTGAGAAATTTGAAGATTATGTATTTTTGAAAGTAGATACGTGAGGTTTTTTCATTTTAGATGATTTAGTCCAGAGATATAGTGGTCACCGCAAAACGCCTTTTTTAAAGGAGCACCCGGACATCGGCTACAGAGGCTAAAATGTCTTGTCAATTCTCAACGATAGTTTTTCTTAAATAAAATTTAATCAGCTTATTGGAAAATAACGAAACTTAGTACATGAGCTCATCTTGTCAACGTCTTTAAAATAGTCCAATACAAGTTTGTTGTAAAATCAATAGGTGAGCCAATATTAATTTAAAGGTATCAAAATTTACATGGGATTTCTTAAGGCCGGTCTGGCGATGGACCACCCAGGGTAATAGTTCGATATAGCGGTTTTCGCTATTATAAGAGATTTTTGAAACATTTTTTTCAGGGCGTTTCTAGAGGTCGATTATGACACAAATCTGTGTGCGCGTTTTCCAAAATCCATTTCTATAATTTATTATTAATAAAAACATATTTACGGGACGGTGGAGTGAACAGGGGTGGGGACGAAACAGTAGAAATCCTACATTAAACGCCCAAAAACAGTATTTCACAGGTACACACCGCATTTTCTGTTTACAAAAATGTCCAAAAAATTGTTTAAAAAAATAAAAATAAATAATAGTACAACAATCCCGCCATGGCTGTCACTGCATAAAAAAAAAGAGTTTGCAATAGAAATGTAAATGTCTTGCGATGTTGCCAAATAAAGTGAGGAAGTGTCAATAGCTTAAAAAAAAGATACAGGACAAAATTCATATGAAAAATTAAGTTATTCCTTCTTTCTATTATAATTTGTAGAGAAAAAAGGAAAATACCTAAACATAAAGAAGGAGGCATTTCTACAAAAATACCATTGTTTCTCATGGAAATGGTGAATAATCCCTGAAATTGGCTTGGTGTTAATTCTTCATAAGCAGTTTGGCAACGCTGCTTCTATCAAGACTGTCATTTTCATAATGACGAACTTCATGTTATCAGCTGACCAAAAGGAATGCGCATATTTTCCTTCTTTAATTAATGGCGGACGAGATATCTCTATATGTGTGGGATAGTTTTTCAAAAATTTAATACTTTTCAAAATTAATTTACATTTTTCATGTTGCCCCGAGTGCAGTGTATTAATGTTTTCTCGTGTTTGACGTTGGATTTATACTGTTTTGTCCCCACCCAGCACCCCTGTTCACTCCACCGTCCCGTAAATATGTTTTTATTAATAATAAATTATGGAAATGGAGTTTGGAAAACGCGCACACAGATTTGTGTCATAATCGACCTATAGAAACGCCCTGAAAAAGAATTTTTCGAAAATCTCTTATAATAGCGAAAACCGCTATATCGAACTATTACCCCACCCAGTATGTTTGGTCTGGGTAAAAAATAAATGAGCAAATTATATTGTAATACATTTTAATTACCGAAATATCTAAGATACACGTGACCTCTTAATAATAAATTAAAAGTGCTTCACTCACGGCTTCATAAATTAATACAATTATTATAATCGGTTGTTAAGTTGTATAAATTAAAATTGGTTTGAAGATTTTTATAACTTTTAACCTTTCGTCTGGTATTTTGCTTTTTATATTATATCTTATTGCATTAATTAGTAATTAAGATATTTTTTAAAGATGTTTAGACATGGCGGTTCCATGGTGTAATGGTTAGCACTCTGGACTTTGAATCCAGCGATCCGAGTTCAAATCTCGGTGGAACCTGAATTTTTTCGTTCGTTGTGTAATAGAAATATCTCATTAATTATCAAGGTGGTGTATGATTTAATGTAGAGAAGTAAATTCTTTATCTAAAATATTTTCACCTGTAGTACCTCTAGTGCTTAATTTATTTCCGGAAATTTTTTAACGCCACGAATATTTTGACAATTATCCCGAGCCGCAGGCTTATCTTAAAATATTCGTGGCCGAGAAAAGAATTCCGGAATAATTTAAGCACGTGTGTACTCGGTAAAAAAATTTCAGTACCAAGTTTGTGTTAAATAATATTCTTTTAAATTCATATTTGTAACTTTGACACGAGCTTTACAAACTTTACTATAAAAAAATATTTTCATTTTACCAATGATGTAGTTGCAAATATATGTAATTTTAGAGCTTATCATTGTTTATTCTTTTAATATTATATATACCTTATATTACTATAGTTGGTAAAAATAGTTTATTTTAATTGTTTTAGACCCATACCTTGCTTTCGTTTGCTCTTCACTTATGTCTAGTACTTCAGTGTTATGATATTATTTTACTAACTGTAGTTGTATAAAATTTTCATTAAGGGTCTTAAAACCTTACATTATTTCATATTATCATGTTATGTCTGAAATACTACAACTGGTACAAAATAACATTTTCATTAATTATGTATGTAAATGACAGACATGACGTTAAAACAAATTCAATGATTATGTCAAGAAATGTCCACTATAATTCGCTCCAGGGTACCCCAGGCAGGAGAAAAAAATTTCCGATAAAAACTTGTGTTGTCATGGTAATGCAACCAAAACTACACACATTTGATTGGTTAAAAAACGGTGGTGGAATTTCTCTCCATACTTTGGCCACTATAACGTTGACAGCATGTGCCTTAAATTTTGGGTAATTGTAATGATATAGGAAGCCATATGCAGTGCCGGATTAAGACTTCCTGATGTCCCAGATCGTTGCTCTTGATATATCCAAAGCTTTTGACCAGGTCTGGCATGCCGCACTTCTAATAAACTTTCCTCCTATGGTCTTTCAACTAAACTCTGTACTTGGCTCTCTAGTTATCTATCTGATCGTCGTATATCAGTTATTGTGGGACGGCCATTCTTCAAGCTTTCACCAAGTAAATGCTGGAGTCCCTCAGGGCTCAGTTCTGGCACCAACATTGTTTCTTCTTCACATCAACGACCTTCTCTCGTCCACAACTAATTCCATTCATAGTTTCGCCGACGATAGTACCCTTCACTCCAGTTTTCAGGTTCCTAAACCCATCACTAAACCTGACTTGGAAAACAAACGCAGAGCGATGCAGATATCTCTTTCGCAGGATCTTAATTTAATATTGGATTGGGGCGCTAAAAATCTCGTCCATTTTAATGCATCCAAAACACAATCATGTTCCTTGTCGCGAAAAGAGTCATCAAAATACTCATCCTCTACTTATGAGCGGCCAAGTTTTACAGAGCAAAGACACCTTCAATCTTGTGGGCGTCACATTTGAAAGGCCATATTGGCTAGCGCGGCTGTGACGTCAAGTCGGGCCATTTTCGGCCATGTTTGATTTTAGGCAGATCAGTGGCGTAGAATTAGGAGAAAACAAAAAGAACTGTATGTTGTAAACAAAATTTATTGGATTATTTTAATAGGCATAACCTAAAACAAAAACATAAATGTGGTTTAAATATTGAAAATTAAAAATTATCAAAGCGACGACAGGACGATGAGGTACCTGGCAGAGCAAAACATTTTCCATGGTTCCGTAAGTCAAAAACCATTTTAAAAACTTTGTATACAGGGTGTCCGCTAATGAATGGTACACAGAAAAACCACAGATTCCTTATGCCAAAATATTAAGATTTAACCAAACATACCTAATATCCAAAAGTTTATAATAAGGAAGATACGGGGGTGTCATAGTAAAAGAAAAAGTAAATTTATTTCGATAATTGTTCCCCCCTTTTTAAATATCTTAATAAAACGGTATCTAGGGGTTTTAAACATTAGCTTTTCAGATCGAATATTAATTTTTGTGTGTAGACTAGAGGGCGATGGGTACACTATTTAAAATTCTCTAAAACTACCCAATTTTTTGTTACTACTCTGTATGTATGTAAACTAGTAAGCTTCTCTATGCTTTCTGCACAAAAAAGGTATACTTAGTAAGAATCGGTCTTGACAACCGTTTTTAAGGTATTCACGTTTTAGTTGTTCAGTGCACCCGAAAGTATGTATGTACCTTCAATAACATCGTATTAGCTATAATTACAACTGCTCAGATATAAATAGCTGATATCTAAAAACTCCTGGATACCGAGTTTTATTAAAATGTTTAAAACATATCAGAAATTATCGAAATGCATGAATAAAAAATATTTATATCCCTTTAACACCCCGTATCTTCCTTATCATTAACTTTTGGATATAGGTATGTTTGTTTAAATCCTAAATGGGTATTTTCGCATAAGAAATCTGTGGTTTTTCTGTGTACCATTAATTAGCGGACACTCATCTGTATCATATGTATATAAAAACACGAATGACTGAAAACTATTCGACTAAACACTATCAAAATCTCTAAAATAAAACGAGTCCGAACCAATAATATGTGAAGTCTCTAAACTAACCAAAAACATTAACAACTGGAAATCCTTGCAAAATATACAACCAAAATGAAAATGGCAAATTTCCACAGTTTTTACCAAACAAAGCTTCGACAAGGCACGACTCTGTCATCAGCTGATAATGCTACCAACTTTGAACAGAACTGCCAACCAAAATCGTAATTCTCACACCCTCACGTCCCTGAGTTATTACACTGACTATTCCCAAAGGATGAAAATGGCTATAGGGAGTGTTGTTACAGGAATGTTGTTAAGAACATTTAAGGGCATATTCTATATCAGAAAAAATAAAAAAAAAGTTCAAATTTTTTGTTTCCAAGATATGGGGTGTTAATATTTTGAAGCACGAAAAATATACAAAAATACTTAATGTAGGTAGTAAAAATTGTTAGACTGGATATAAGCCCTATTTTTAAGTATTTATTGTTACTGTTAAATAATTGCTAAGAATATGTAATTATTTAATTTTTTCTTAAATCTTAAACCAAAGGAAGATACGGAAAACAATTAGGAGATATAAAATAGGTACTTTTATTTCCCTAGGCTTACTTCTTTTCTCGCCCATCGTTAACCTCGGGGGGATTTATTACTTTTATAGGTATAGTGTATCTCAAAGTATATCGCTTTGGCTTTTGACGGCAATACTCAATGTACCTGCCTGACAAAAGCGACAAATAAAACTGCGTATCAGTAGATATTAAAGGGCAGAACATTAGGGACCGGACTCTTTAATAATATAAAGAGATATAAATTTTATTGTATATTTAAGTAGGTATAATCTTAAAATTACATTAAGAAATTAAATATATGCAAAGTTTTAATAATTATAAATAAATTTATAACTACACTACCTATACGTTACCTAAATACATTTTTATCTAAATAATACAAAGATTTATAATTTATTGTTTATTTAAGTAGGTTTAATTTTACAAACAACTCTATGGAGGGTGGCACGGCTAATATTTATATTAGTTTCGTCTTCTTCTAGCTTCTTTTTCAGTTTATCCAAGGTAGGAACAACTCCGCTTTCATAAAGACAATATATTTTCCTTCCTATTAGGTCTTGATCACTATTGTCTATACGGTGAGATCGAAAATCACTACGCTTTTTTCTTTTGTTCAATTCTTCACTATTAATAATATCCCTTATCGACGATATTGGAGTTTTTGTAAGTAGACAGGTTTCTTTTAAAGCTTCTTGTTTAATAAGTCCCCTACTGATTAAAGTTTCATACACATTTTTCACAACCTGTTTTGCATCTAATGACAAATGATTTCGACGCGACATAGTTATATATATTCTCGTAAAACAACTTTTTCAAAACGCACAGTAAAAACGGTTATTCAACACTGCAACTAAAATATTAGCAGAAATATTTATATAAATGGTCAAAACTCAAGAGATATTTATACCTGGCCCACCCCTGTCATTATGAACTCATGGGTTTGCCCAATAACAATAGGTCATAAAATCATTAAAGGTTTATTGGGGTATTGCCCGTCAAAAGCCAAAGCGATATACTTTGAGATATAGGCCATACTTTTATTGCTTCTGCTCTTAGGAATTGTCATACACTCGTGGTGCCGCACGCCAACACGGTCTAACCCGCGTACCTCCAAATCCTTAAGTATTTAGATCCTATGTTAACAAACTCCCTTTTACCTTGTTTAAGAGATCCACAATACGTTAGTATTTGAGCTTTTTTAGGCTTTGGCGATTGTCCAAGGATAAAAAAAAAAAAAATTATTTTTCGTTTGGTTTACATTTTAATGAAAGGCGTAAGCCTCTTATTTTAAAGCTCCTTTAATAAAGAACAATAAATTACTTGTTTTCTAATAAGTTAATAATTATCTTTTGAAATAAGTTGTTGTTAACCTGGTAAAATATCAATTCCAAATTACTCAACGATTTATATTTTAAAGTTCGTAGTTCAATTTATTTCCGTTTCTAAAAGTAATAAAAATATAGCAAGAACAGATGTTTACACTAATTATTGTTATTGGCTAATTTATTTAAACCGGGTATAATTAATTAAATATGAGTTTTTATCTTTTGGAAAGATACCGAATCTATTTTAATTAAATTAAATGCATGTAATATACAAAAATATATATACTATATATAAAGATGTAAACTTATTATAGAACCCCACAAGTGAGATTTCAGCGTACCCTAAAAATTTTTAGTACCTACCGCGACCAACAGATGGCGAAAGTAGTACGATGTCGCTTTGCTAATACGATTACCATCAGAAATTGATAGCAGTCGCTGACGAGCAGTCGGCCCGATCAGTTAGAGTGAGGATATACGCAAAATTTAATAAAAATAAAATCCTCGATAAATGGTAGTATCCATAAGATTATTAAATTTATGATTTCAGAATAGGATATATCGATGGGTTTTTGACAAAACATCGTAAGCGACATTCGTCAGTTTTACGGGAAACGTTTTTTTTCATTGGCTTTATTTCAGATGAAGATATGTTCTATATTGGTTCGGCGGTTCATTTAATTAATGGTAGTTATTTGGGTACACGCCAAAAAATAAATTAATAGTACCAAAAAACCAAAAAAAATAAAGCAAGTAAATAGAGAACTAAAAATCGACGTTTTGGTGGCAAGTCTGCCACCGTTGTCAAGATAAATTAAATAAAAATAAAAAATTTAAAAATTAACTATTATTTAGGTTTAGAATTTTAAAATTTTTAGCTTTTTTTTAGGAGATTCTGAAAATTTTGACATTAAATGTTAAATATGTTTGTTTTGTAATTCAAATTAAGAAGAAATCTAAAAATAAAAACATTCAGATCTCGGTTTTCTTTAAAAATAACGCGATGGGAAGAAAAATCGTTTCCCGTAAAATTGGCGAATGTCGCTTACGATGTTTTGTAAAACGCATCGATATATCCTATTCTGAAATAATAAATTTAATAATCTTATGGATACTGGGTCCATTTATCAGGGATTTTATTTTTATTAAATTTTGCGTATATCCTCACTCTAACTGATCGGGCCGACTGCTCGTCAGCGACTGCTATCAATTTCTGATGGTAATCGTATTAGCAAAGCGACATCGTACTACTTTCGCCATCTCAAGATAAAATTAAATAATAGTCATTTTATTAAATAAGTGAATTATATCACACATAAGTCACGCAAGAAAGATGTAAATCTCAACTCCGAAGGGCAAGAGTCAATTTTCTTAAGGGAATTTTCATAAATTACGTGGGACATTTTAGAGGGGGAGGGTCGAGGATGCGAGGGCGGTCTATGAAAATCTGACGTAATTTTTGTGTAGGTAGAAAAGGGAAAAAATAAAATTTGGGACAGGCCCCTCCCCCAGGAAAATGTGATGTATTGCTGCTTTTTTCCTACGAGTTGCACATACTGCTTTATTCTTGGTCAAAATAATTCTTTAGTTTTTTTTTGGACTCTTTGTTTGACCTCGGACAGTGCGGACGTGCGTAGAGGACTACAAAGTTCTTCCCAGCCCGTGAAAGCGGCTCTAGAGGTGTGTCGTACGAACGTTTTTTTTATAGCACCTTCAGCGGGATCAAGGGAACGATTCACGCTAAACTGCGCGGCATCTTTCTTCTCGGATCTAAGCCTTTGCTGTCAGCGAAGATTCCTATAAGCCCCCTGAGTGGTATCCTGTTTGGTGGTGAACACGAGGTATTTCTCAAATGGCGGGAAATAGATGGGCGTGCCCATGGGAACTGTCGAGTGAGTGAAAGTGAGGTTATACGTAACACCAGTAGCGGATCTTGGTTTGACAGCCGACAATTTATGTAATTGCATCAGTTGTTGAATTATTTTGTTTCTTTTTGGAATTTCTGGGAGCTACGAGCTCAGATTATCCAGATTTTCCGCCGGCGAAGCCCTGGAAAGCATAGTCCGGAAGGGGGAGAAGTGGTAAGATTGGACCTGAAAAGGGACCAAAACCAAGAAAATAAAATAGAAATAGAAATAGAATAGTTTTTGTTTTAGGTAGCATAGAATATTAATTCTTTAAGTTTTGTTCTTAAAAATACGTTCTTAAAATACGTGTACTAAATTTTAAAACACCCAATGTCATATTTTCGCCGTTCTTTTCGCTGTATGCAAAAACGCAACGGTCATTGTCACATTTGCAAGATCCCCGATGTCATTTTTTACCAGCAGCACGGCACCATGTTTGCTGATTTTAATGTCGCGAAACATACACGCGGCAATTTATTTGGTGTTTTACATATTGCCTCTCGACATGCACCGGGGTCAATTAAGCGAGCAGGGTGTGACTTATATGCACAAAATGGAAAAGTCGAGCATGACTTTGAAAAATAATTTACACGGAATATGACACCATGACGTATACTTTTCAGACGAATAGAGACGTATGAATGGTGGTTTGCGAAAAGCTTACATTTTCTAATTAAGTACTGTGGGCTTCCGTGTTCCAGGATTTATTAGTTTGCCATTTTAAAAGCGGGTAATGGTATCGGTACAAATTATCAGAATATACAGATGCAAAAGTGCGGCGATATACGCTTATAGAAGGAACAGTTTAAAAATGTAAATTCGGTGCTCTTTAATAGGAAAAAAAATCACAATAAAGTTTAAAGCAAATAAATCTGCATGCTTGCCTTCGCGGCCGCCTTTGCTATATTTCTTTTATGATATGCCGGTTGATGCAGCTGGTCATCGCACTATGGGATAGAAATTAATTTTTTGGTCAAAATTCTGAAACTTACCAATTTAACTTAAAATGAGGTGCTTTTTACTGGAAACATATTATAAATTATTACAAATGCTTTTTGGAAACCTAAAACTTATTATATGTTATTATAAATTTACACCCCCCTTAACATTATTATTTTTTATTGTACAAAATAAACTAAAATGTCAGCTTGTTTGGCTAATTCGGTAGTATTGGAATTAGTAATCCGATGATATACAGGGTACGACAATAGGTATGATTTTTTAAATGGAATACCCTGAATATTATATCGCCACCAAAAAATGTGTCTATCTCAATTAGTTTCGGAAATATGACCATCCAAATCTGAAAAATAATTTTAAATTATTCTTAGAAGCGCAACAGAGATACATCTTCCCAACTTTTTTATTTTTTACGTATAAAATAAATTGTTGGGTAGATTCTGTAGAATCCATATCTTTCATCAGAATGATTTTATCTTTTAGGATATACAATGTAGGACAAAACATATTAAATTTTAAAATGGAAAACCTTGTAAATTATAAAAAATCTTGTATCTGTCCTTACACTCAGAAGTAGCAAAAAGTAGGAAGGCAATTGTAAGTACAAAAACTGATAAAGAAAAAGGTAAAAAAATCTTTGACAAAAGTAGCGAGACTTCGCGAGACTGCATCGGAAACACAACAATAGCTTTTATTATTTAAACTCTTTTACTTTTTTAGTAAACAAGGTTGATAATAAACTAAGTAGTAAATGTTGTATATTTATGTTTACTTAAAATACATTTTCAAGTTTCCTATTACCCCAATAGAAGTCGTCATATCCTTTAATAATATTGCGTACATGTAGTTTGGATTATCTACTTTGAAATACACAGCATGAGCCATTAAAATTTCAAAGTTGCTTTTTGGCCAAAATAATGGATTTCTATCCCATATAGTGTATCGGCGCGTCGCTGTAAAGGATAGCGGCGCCTTTGTATAAAATAGTCCGATTGCAAGCGGCCTTTTTTATGTTTTTTTGTATTTTTTTCAAGGGGTACCGAATTTGCGCTTTTAAAATGTTCTTACTATACTTGTTTCTATGATCTTGAGAAAGAATAAATGGAAAATCTGCACCAATGCACTTACTTAACACCTCATTTTTAAATAAAAAAATATTTTCCTCTGTTTAGGCACATACTGATTAATATCAATAACTTTAGTAACAAATCTAGGTAATTTGTAAAAGCTTTGTATTTATGTTAAATAGTCTTAAAATAATCGTGGTCCTGTTGGAATCTAAAAAGTGATCCGCTCCCGGTGACGGGGAAACTGAATAAATATACACATTTATATCTCATATTAAACGGTAACAAAATTTAACAAGACACTACACTACCACTTTAATAATAAAAACATAAAAGTTCACAAACAACTAAACACAATTAACTTACTTATGCTCACGTTCTAAACCAACAAAAGTGTGGCCCTAACTGACACCTAGATGAGCACTGGGTCACGTACTAAATCGTGGGGTGTATATCCACCACGCAGTGGGAGGGATGATAGTGGTGAGAGATTTTAACGAACACGCTTAGTTTCGCATCTGGGTATTCTGATAAATTGTGATATCGGATCAATTTAATTTATATTTCCTATAAACATTCCTCTGCAATTTTGTTGGCAGTGATTTATTAGATACTAGCTACTACCCTGATAATAACACAACATGCTAGTTACCAGCAAGTTGACACCTCTTCCGGTATCACCGGAAGTCTCTCGGTTTCGGCACCTATTCTCCCAGCTCCTGGACAAACAATAATTTCTTCGGGTTCTGATAAAATCAAATTGTATTTTTAAACTTTGTGCGACAAGGTGACCACGGCAAAAATGTTATCTATTCCGGTTTATATTCTGAAAGGATTTTCAATTTAATATCAAATCTTTGGTCAGGCGAAAAAAACCGATTGAGGATGGAAATATTAAGAGCGGAACTACGTGTTAAATTAAATTGTCAAGTGTCTTGCAAGCAGCTAGGCCTTGCCGCTTGACCGTTCGACCTAAAGCGCCAAAGAAAAAACTCCTATAGATCAAATTCCTTTCTCTCTGTCTTCGTGTACTCATACACACTTTATGAATCCACTTTCTTTTATTCATTCATAAATAGAATCAGACCCTTCCGACGTTGCCAAATGCTTTCCATATTTGCATGGTATAACTGACGTTTAGTAGTCGTTTTTTTCTTACTTTTAGGACTTTAGTTTATGCATTTACAATTTTCATATTTTTTATATTTTTTTCAAAAATATGAGAAAAAAATGTAATTTTTACTTAATTTTACATGTGATATTCAGTTTCATTAACTCGTTTTACCAATTTTACCCCGCCCAGCACCCCTTTTCTTTCCCCGGTCCCGTAAGTTTGTTTACTGATATTTTTAAAAAACGGAATATTTTGGATATGCGCCACTTACGTTTTATTAAGAAGAGTGTCTGAAATATGTAAGTATCAATAATTTTTAAAAAACCCTTAAAAAGCAGAGAACCGTATTAAACTATTACCGTTATGACCTAACCAAACCATACAATTTTTATTAAGTGAGGGCCTTTTTAATTTCCAAAATGATAAAAGTTATCTAATGCTTCTTGGTAGGTGATTTTCGATGTAAAAATATTGTCAAAACAGTATAATATAGCAGTGAGGAAAAGTACATATCACACTAGTCTTACGAAGTAAAAATCACCCTAGTGTTGCAAAGTTCTCAATTGTTTTTTATTTTTTCTGTAAAGACAAACTTAATTTTTTTTTGGGAAGAATTTATGGTCCTAGGAAAAAATAGTGTACAGTACTCGTGTAAAAATGACTTTTTTACAGTCGTGGGTTTGTCGCACTCGGCTAACGCCTCGTGCTACAATATTCCCACTCGTGTGAAATTATAATTTTCCACACTTGTAATGTAATATACTATTTCATATGTGGTCGTGGGAAAAATATTTATCAAGGGTTCAGGTGTATGGGTACTAACATTTAGTACTTTCTCTTTGTAAAAACGATATTTTTTTAACGATCGCAGAGAAAAATATTTTTGACATTATTCATTTATTGAATACCTAAACAATATTTTTAAAAATACGTGAAAAACTAATGACCTAAGCGTGCACTTGAACCCGATTTTTATTATAGTCGGTCAAAAGCTTTAAAATTCTGAGAAACACTTAAACAAACATCAGCATCATGCAGTTCGGGCATATTACTAATGACTTCAAATTATTCATTATTGTCTAAAATTAATTATACCTGCCTGGTTTTTTTAAGTTCAAAGAGATATGTGAAAATGCCGACAACAAAATAATTTGTATATTTGCCAGACAGCTTGGGATCATTTTAATGCAAATTAAAAGACATGTCATTAATTTTACCTGTGACTATTTACTTTAAAGTAATTATTGTTAAATTAGCCTTTGAAAGTGGTCTATAACTATATTAATCTTTTTGTGGATCTTTAAATTGGGGATATATTTTGCTAAATCGTTTAATGCGGGTTCACACTTAGTAGGTAGTATGAATTTCGCCACAAAAGATCTACAGCAGATCTTCTTTCCTTCGAATCACACTGCTGAAAGAAGTCTCTTAAGTTTCTAGTTGAGTCCCAGATCGTTGCTCTTGATATATCCAAAGCTTTTGACCAGGTCTGGCATGACGCACTTCTTAATAAACTTTCCTCCTATTGTATTTCAATTAAACTTGGCTTTTTATCTTTCTGATCGACGAAAAACAATTATTGTCAATGTCACTCTTTTAGCTTTTATCAAGTAAATGCTGAAGTGCCTCAAAGCTTAGTCCTGGCACTAACATTGTTTCTTCTTCACATCAATGGCTTTCTCTAGTCCACAACTTTATCCATTCATAGTTTTGCCGACGATACTACCCTTCACTTTAGTTTTCAGGTTCCTAAACTAATCTTCAAACCTGATTTGGAGAGCAAACACAGGGAGATGCAGATATCTTTTACAGGAGTTAATTTGATATTGGATTGAGGCGCCAACAATCTCGTCCATTTTAATGCATTCCAAACACAATCATATTCCTTGTCGCAAAAAGAGTCATCAAATACTCATCCTTTACTTATAAACGTGTGGCGTCACATTTGAGAATAACCTTAACTGGCATTGTATCTATAGCCACGCCAGCTTTAAATAAGCTTAGATTTCTCTTTTAGGGCCAAAAAGTATTTTCTCCTTCTAATTTATACACTTTGTATGTGTCCCAAATCCGACCTCCTTGGAATACTGATTTCTCTTTAGGGCCAAAAAGTATTTATTTTAAATTCAGTTCCAAAAAAGCGTAACTTTGGAAGTCCTAAATTCATATGCAATTAAAAACAATATGTATGTGACAATTTGGCTGAACAGGCTGGACATACTGTCTTACGTCTTCCTCCGTATCACTGTATGTTTAACCCCATAGAACATTTGTGGAACCAAGTAAAAATCCAAGATTAGAGTAGAAAATGTTACACCTATTTTAAGTCCCAGTGTTATAAATTTGATTAAAAATGTAATTACTAATATACCAGTTGAGAGTTGGAAAATTTCAGTACAGCACATTATAAAAATTGAGGACTCTTACAATTCTGTACAATAGCTATTTACGTTACTAGACCGGAAAATGGTATTTTACGGGTCGACGAAAAACATTTACAGGGCGAGCCGTAGGCGAGTCCTGTAGTTTTGAGGAGACCGTAAATACTTCCGGTCAGTATCGTACATATTTTTTAATTGACCGGAAAAAAACTGTGTAAATTTTTAGTGTTATATTTAAACGACAATAAGGCAAGTTCAACGAGGTTCTTTTGACTAAATTACTTACGAAACTATAAATAATTAAGTGAATAGGAACTACAAACGAAAACGAATTATAATAATATTAGTGGGCAATAAATTGAAAGTCACCTTGGACGCTGCTTCCATTATTTCATCTGGATTTTCCATGTCTGACTCCATTTTGGCAAAATGATGCTTTCTTTACTTTACAATATCTTGAACTGTCAAATAGTAACAATTGAACTCTGACAATTTTTGTCATGGCTAACAAGGATTTTTTGATATCAGGGACCGGAAAGTAAATGAGAGACCGGAAAGTAAACTAGGGACCGGAAAGTAAATTAGTCCTGTAAAATAGCGATATTTAAAACTCTCTGTGTTAATTGAAAAACAAATAAACACTTTTATGCGTTGTTATGAAAACCCAATCACCAAAATAAACTTTTAAAAAGTTTTTATGGTTTTGGGTCGACCTTGGCCATTAAAAACATCTGTTACGACATATTTAAAACCCCGAGTGTCTAATTGAATTCGACCACTTGCCTAGCTAGAAACTAGTGACCGTTTTTTAGAAAAACGTCTGCATTTCTCGAAGAGGTAGAGTCGCTCTTGAGGTAATAAATCACCTGTTCTGTCAATAAAGGGCATCTCTAGGACTTAAAAGTTACAAGAGTGGCAGTTTCCTATCGCCTGAGATGTTTCTTACGACACCTGTAGTAAAACCAGTGTCGTATCACTAATTTTTTTATTGTTTTTTTCTTTGTAGGACAATTTTATCCAAATATCATAGTAAGACGATGCTTTGGCAATTTCGTAGCGATACTTTTCCATTTTTTTAAGGTTTTTAATAAACTAAATGCAAAGAACCTGTAAGGAAAAAAAAGCAGGAAACATGACGGTTTGCTTAGATCAGTCCCAGATCGTTGCTCTTGATATATCCAAAGCTTTTGACCAGGTCTGGCATGCCGCACTTCTTAATAAACTTCCCTCCTATGGTCTTTCAACTAAACTCTGTACTTGGCTCTCTAGTTATCTATCTGATCGACGTAAATCAGTTATTGTAAACGGCCATTCTTCAAGCTTTCACCAAGTAAATGCTGGAGTCCCTCAGGGCTCAGTTCTGGCACCAACATTGTTTCTTCTTCACATCAACGACCTCTTTCCATTTATAGTTTCGCCGACAATAGTACCCTTCACTCCAGTTTTCAGGTTCGTAAACCCATCACTAAACCTGATTTGGAAAACACAGGCAGAGCGATGCAGATATCTCTTTCGCAGGATCTTAATTTAATATTGGATTGGGGCGCCAAACATCTCGTCCATTTGAATGCATCCAAAACACAATCATGTTCCTTGTCGCGAAAAGAGTCATCAAATACTCATCCTCTACTTATGAGCGGCCAAGTTTTACAGAGCAAAGACACCTTCAATCTTGTGAGCGTCACATTTGAAAGTAACCTTAACTGGCATAAACATATTGTATCTATAGCCACGGCAGCTTCAAAAAAGCTTGGATTTTCTTTTCGAGCCAAAAGTATTTTCCCCTTCTAATGTATACACTTTATATGTGTCCCAAACCCGACCTCCCTTGGAATATTGCTCTCATATCTGGGGCATGGCGTCTCCCACAACCCTAAGCATTCTTGATTCTATTCAAAGAAGAGCTATTCGTCTCATTAATGATCCTTCATTTAAAGAAAGGCTTCCTCTTGCCCATTGTCGGGCTCTGGGGATTTATCGCTTTTTATAGGTACTTCCACGGCTTCTGCGCTGAAGAATTGTCCAGTATAGTTCCTCCACTCACGGTTCCCAATAAAGAGATTCGTGGTTCCGCGCGTAACCATCCCTATACGGTCCAACAAGACAGGCCCCTAACTTTCCACTTTGTTCGTTCTTTTATCCCTAGAATTTCTAGATTGTGGAACCTGCTGGCCGCGGAGGTCTTTCCTTCCCCCCAAATCTTCAAGTATGTAAGTCCCGTGTCAATAAGCTCCCTCTAACCTCGCTTAAGACACCCACGGTACGTTAGTATTTAGGCTTTTAGCTTTCGTGGTTTGTCCCAAGATAAAAAAAAAAAAAAAAAAAAATCAAAAGAAATACACGCGCGCTTTAAAATTGTGATTTAAGTTACACGCGTAACCTTATAGTTCACCGGGCCAAGAATGAAATAAACTTCATGATATTAACACTTTTAAAACCTCTTTAGGGAGATTTCTTTTGACAAGTCTACGACGAATATTCATATCGCCATATATGGAAGCGCCGCTTTAATCCAGCCTATCAATTTTGACACGTTTCGGTTGTCAGCCTGGGCGAACGCGTCACTTTTTTGTCGGACAAGTTTACCACAATGTTTTACATGCAATTTTTAGAGAGTGCGCCCAAAATGGTGAGAGTTGCAGTCATAGAACCCGTCTAGTTCGATACCCGAAACATTTTCAATTTTGAGCCTTATGGTTCCATGACAAACATGTCAAAATTGGGGCTGGATTAAAGCGCCGCTTCCATCTTGATCAAAATCTTTTACCTTAATAAAGGTAATCTTGGCAAGACTTGATTTACGGCCGTATTCACCAAGCTCTGACTAACTTTACAGACCGATAGCCTTCTTTTTGGCATTGGCATTGGCAGGTTATCAGTCTGATAAAAGTTAGCCAGAGTTTGGTGAACTCTGGCCGAGCAGAACTTTTGAGATCTCTGAATTTCCAAACTTGACTGCTTGCATGGCCAAGCCATGCAGGTTGTTTTGGAATAAGAGGCAGATCTTTTAAAATGTAAATTCCTAAGTGATTTAAAGAAAAAAGGTTAAAATAAACATATGTTTTTAATGTCTAAAATTTTTAAGATACACAGTGGTAAAAGCATTTTTTTCAAACTTTCAACAATGGTCTATTTCTTTTATATAAAGGTTTGCGTCTGTTTCTTTTATTAGAAGTAATGTTACGCCACTGTGTCTCTATGGGCGTATATCTATAGCCCGATCTATTTATTAGAATGAATATGGATGTTTAAAGGTACCTGCTAAAATATATTGCCACTAACAATTAGGTGCCTATGGAAGTTATTATAGAAATAAGGGTAAAAAAGATTTATTAGCAGGTAATTTTTTCTGGTACAACAAAAACTACCAAAATTTTAATTTTATAATAATGTTCTTATATCTGGAGTAAATGACTCTTTGTTTGATTTCCGGACGAGTGCGGACGTGCGTAGGGGACTACAAAGTTCTTCCCGGAGTGGCGGCAGAAGGTGTCGTAACGAGCGTTTTTACCTTCGGGGATCAAGCGAAAGATTCACGCTGAATCCAGACGGCATCTTTCTTCTGGATCTAAGCGCTGTGAGCGAAGATTCCTACTCAAACTGGATGGTATCCTGTTTTGGTGGTGAACACGAGGTATTTCTCGTTAAATGGCGCGTGAAATAGAGGGCAGGCGTGCCATGGGAACTGTCAGTAAGTGAAAGTGAAGGCGTTGTACGTAACACCAGTAGCAAGATCCTGGTTTGACAGTTGACAATTTATGCGGTGCATCTGATTATTTGTTTTCTTTTTTGGAACTTCTGGGAGCTACGAGCTCGATTTCTTTGGTCCAGACTTTCTCCGCCGGCAGAAGCCCTGGAAAGCATAGTCCGGAAGGGGGAGAGTGGTGGATTGGACCTGAAGGGACCAAAACCAAGAAAAAAAAAAAATAGAAATAGAATAGAATATCTGGAGAATGGCAGCTCCTACAACCCTTAGCATTCCTAAAGCTATTCAAAAAAAAAAATGTTCACTTTATTAATGATCTTACATTTTCTTGCCCATCGCCGTGCTATGGGGAGATATCGCTTTTAACTAGTATTTCATGGTTTACCCATTTCAATTCCTTCCCTTGCAGTTTCTGACATTTATGCATACATCCCTCTAAGGTCCAATCTGGAGAGGCCCCAAACTTCCCACATTATGCGTTCTGGTTAGTTTTCCAGAATATTTAGACTGTAAAACCTACTACCCGCGATTTATCTACTTCACACAGTCATTAAACGTTTAAACAGAGACAACAATGAGACGAGTAACTCGTCCTAACAATTTGTCCATTGTATTTATCTCTTTCTGGTTTAACACGCAAGTTCCAATAAATATGTCTTTGTCTTTCATCATGGCAGGCTATCGTAGATGGAGCAATCATCGCTTTGCCCTGGTTGCCAAGTTGTTTACAATTTCTGTATGTAAACTTTAATGTCCTTTTTGGCTCGCATCTAATTAAGAGAAAGAAAACATACCATGAATAGAATATTTTTAACTTGACAACGTTGCCGCAGGCAGCCACGCCGAAATGTTATTCGATATTTGTGTTTGATATTTTTCAATGGCCGATTTGTTTGGACAGTTTGTTTACATTTTCTGTGATTTATTGTGTGTTTCGTGGTTTTCTATTTTTAATTCGACTTTGAATATTGACTTTTACTAGTGATCACAGTGTATATATTAAATTTGTGCTTCTCCACAGATAATTTAAGGTAATGTTGACATGGTTATCTGTAAGAAAAAATCTTTATAAAAACCAAATAAATGACATTTTTAATTAGGTGTGTGTAATTATTGAACTAAACCCCAATATTTTATATTAATAGAAAACAAAAACAAGTACCTAACATTAAGGGCAAAAATAGCACAACTATATAATTTAGCGGGCAAACGATAAAGTCGACTCACGCGCCATCTGCGTTCGCCTTCCTTGAAGCCAGACAAGGAAGGCCCAGCAGCTATCTCTTTCTAGGATAATTTATTTACATTTAGTTGCTCGTCTCATTCTTGTCTCTGGTTTAAATCCTGTGTTAACAGACTTTCTCTTATCTTATTTAAGACACTCGCATTACGTCAGTATTAAGGCTCTAAGAATATATGGTGTAAGACAAATGGTGCGTTGACAAATCTGTCACCAATTTCAAAATATAAAAATAATTTAAAAATAGACTTATAATTAATTTTGGTAAATTCTAAAAACTGCGTTTATACCGTGGACACTAATAAATTTTTTATTAAAGACCGTTTAAAGAAACAGCATTTTAAACCATCGAGTCGTAGGAAAAGGTATTTTTTCTAACACTTTATGTAGTATACAGGGTGTTCATTTAAAAACATACGTGTCAAGTTATCTGCGAAATAAGACAGATTTAAGAAAATCGCCGAAACACGTCAAAATATTTATCCAAAATTGGACGGCCCTTTAACCCCTTAACCACCAGGGCCACCACTCCAAAATTCTTAAATGAGAAGGGGGATTAAGTAATATATCATTTTAAAGCTCCTGGCGAATACTTCATAACTCTAGAATATAAAGTCATCATACCTTCGTATGCGTTAATCTACCACTTAACCTGATGGTCAAGTAAACTAATACACCTGAAGAAACTGTAGATCAAGAGTAAATGAGTAAATAACATAAAGAAAAAATAGTGATAATTAAAGTATACAGGGTGATTCATTAAAAAAATATACATTTTTTATCCAATTCTGTATATTATTACTAGTATTACCTTAAAAAATATTTTTAAAAGAGCTTTAAGAAAATACTACATTAAGTACATCTAACTTTATTAGTTTCGGAAATATGGCCATCCAAATTAGGTATTTGGGTATTTATTAAAGTACCGCCATTTTGTAGTAGTTGAAGATATTGACATTATATTGTAGGGTTATAAAGTACTCGTCAGGAGCCTTAAAATGATGTATCACTCGACCTCCTTTTTATTTAAGAATTTTGGGGTGGTAGCCCTGGGTGATAAGGGGTTAGAGGGGAGGCGTCCATTTTTTTAACGTGCCTCCTCAATAAATATTTTGACGTATTTTAGCGATTTTCTCAAATTTGCCTGTTTTCGCAGATAACTTAAGTGGTAAGTTTTTAAATCAGTTTAAAAAAATAGTCATTAATGTAACAAGTGCATAAAGTGATACTTTTTTACCAATGGGAAATTTGACAGCACGAGCCTTAAGGCGAGTGCGGCAATTCCATGAGTAAAAAAGACACTTATGCATGTGTTACATACTATATTTTTTCAACGACCGTATAAAAATTTCCCAAATTACCAGTTTATACATATTTTATTTTATTTATTTAAACTTATTAATTTTTAATTTTTGCAGCACAGCCATTATATTGCAACAAAAAATCATAGTTGAAAGATATGCTCTATATTGGTTAGGCGGATTTATTTATTGGATGGTCTTTTTGTTGGGTAACGCCTGGATAGAATGGGACCGCTTCGGTCCTGGTCTCGGGGTATACGAGCTGACCCTGTTCAGCCCTATTGACCCCTATGAACTGGCCGGTCGCCTGGAAACAAAATACAGAAAGACCTAAACCCCCAAAAATTCTAATTAAAAAAACGACGTCTCGGCGGCAAGTCTGCCACCGTTGTCAAGTTAAAATTAACGTAAAAAATAAAATAAAAAATTAACTAATATATAAATTAAAAATGATTAAAATTTTATGCTTTTTTAGTATTGCAAACTGAAAATAGTTTGACATTTGTGTCATGAGTGACATAAGTAACTGGTGTATTTATTATTTGTAAGACAAAAAAGGTGATGAGTTAGTTGATGTTTAGTGTTCCTGAAGATACTTCAGTATCAAGCAAAAGGCAACCAAGTGTTATTTAAATTAACTGAAATTGATGCTACACAATTATCTTTATTTAACAATATATACGCACTTTCTTTGATTTTACGTTTTTTAGAACAAGTTTTCTTTGCTAAAATACTCGAAGCATCCCAGTTTATTCTATGATTGTTTTCAAATGCGTGTTGGCAGATTTTTGATTTATAAAATTCTGTGTTTTTAATGTATGATCTGTGTTCTTTTATGCGTTTTGCTAATGTCTACAAGCTTCACCTATATAAAACTTATTGCATTCGCAAGGTATTTTATAAATAACATTTTTGTATTTTCATTTAAGTTGTATGGTTTTGTTTTTGTTAATTGAGATCTGATAGTGTTTTGTGTTTTAAAGATTGTTGCGAATAATAAATTTATTTCCTATTCGTTGAATTTTATTTGATAGTCCGGAAATGTGTAGTGAAAATAAATTTGTAATAGGTTTATTTTGATTTTGTCTTATATTTGGATTTTCACATTTAAAAAAAAATTATAATCTTCTTATTTTTTAAAAGACAATTACCCTCTTCATATCTATGGGGTAATTTAATTTTAGAAAATGGTATGTACCCACTTTTTGCTTTGTAGAACTAATACCAAAACAGTATAAATTCCTTTTCATCTTTTTAGTAATCCAAATTCAGTATTACTAATAATTTTAAATAATTTCTATTAAATTTATTCGCAATCTGTCACATTTTAAAACTAGTGACACATGAATTAAAAGAAATAATGACGAAATCAAAGATAACTTAACCGTTTGGTTGAGTTGATGTCGCGTTTACTGTAACATTACATAAATTGATATTAAGGTTTATTGTAGTAGGCATTGAAACAACACACCAATTCAAAGTGTAAGAAAAAGCTTCTAAGTGTTAAAAAAGTTACTTTTTTAAACACTTTATGTAGTGTACTAGAACGGAGTACTTGATCTTCATGTTGACGATTAAAAAAACTGCTTTTTTTAACGGTCGTGGCAAACCAGAATCTATTTTTTTATAATAACCCTTTTTAAAAATTTGGTAATTTTGTAGAAACCTGCGGCAACTCCGATTTTGACGAAATTTGGTAAACGGGGGTTTTTAGGGCGCTGATCACGAATCTGAAAGAATTTTTTGGCGGAAACGTTTTGTTCTTGAGATATTCATCATCAGACTTGAAATTTAAACAATCCTATTTTTACAATATTCCCCCTTCTTTTTGCAGACAATTCTTGATTTAAAGCTAAAGTGGCACACAATATTTGATTTTCACCTTTTAAAACCCCGTTTTTTACGTATTTTACATTATTTTTGCATTAAATTGCATAGCTATACTTTGAATTATTTTAATCCCAGTGTGCCATGAAGCCCTATGAGTATATATAGGTTGCCGTATTATCAAAGAAAAGCCACGCAATTTAATGCAAAAATAATGTAAAAAACGTAGAAAAACGGGGTTTTAAAAGGTGAAAATCAAATATTGTGTGACATTTTAGCTTTTAATCAAGAATTGTGTCCAAAAAGAAGGGGCGATATAGTGAAAATAAGCTTAGTTCAAATTTGAACTTTGATGATGAATATCTCGAGAACGAAACGTTTCCGCCAATAAAATCTTCAAATTTGTGATCAGCGCCCCAATAAACCCCGTATACCAAATTTCGTTAAAATCGGAGTTGCCGCAGGTTTCTAGAAAATTACCAAGAATTTTTGTCTATACAGAAATAAGCGTACCTGATATTTAATTAAATTTATTTTTTGAATTGTTCGTTAATCTTAGTAAACCAGCCAAATTCTAAATGAGCCGAATTTATTAAGAACAATCCTGTGCCAGCAGGTTTATCAAAAAAGCGTGACACACACAACGTTGGAAAAATTAGAAATTCTGTTTCAGCAGTTGGAGCGAAGATTGATGGCCCTGTTGAAAGATTACCGCCTGACGTGTTGTAAATATTTCTAGAGAAAAGTAGAGAAAATAGATTAAGTGCCACCTGTTAAAAAGTCAAACAATAGGATATTTAGAATTCTCGAGAACGCACGATTTGTAAAACAAAAAGATTTATTTGAAGAATTACCTAAGTAAGTGTTGTTAGAATCCTTTTTTTTATTTACATGTTTTGAATGTTTATAAATTAGACAGCCACAGAAGATTTGAAAAAAAGTTTAGGACAGGGCGGGATAAAATACCCATGTAACATTTTTTGCCGGCGTTGTACATTTAATTTACCGGCATTGCCAACACTCTTTAATGGCAAGGCATTGGCAAAAATTTATCAAAAAGACGCGAAAGTGGGCAATTGGCCGTTATTAGGCCACGTGTTGCAGATAATGTGATGGCATCCGTCATTAATAATTTATGATGAAAAAATGTGTTTAGGATGATGGCATCCATCATTACTACAAGTTATTGGCCAAAAAAATGCGTTTAGGATGATGGCATCCATCATTAATAAGTTATTGGCAAAAAAATTGCGTTTAGGAAGATGGGCATCCATCATTAATAGTTAGTTAGCAAAAAAATGCGTTTAGGATAATGGAATTTGTCATTAAATAAGTATCGCAAGTTTTATAAGTTGAATGTCCCAAAGGATTAAATAACATATTTAGAATTTCCTTGTAATCGAAAAAAAATGAGAAAAAAAGGCAGGAAAACTTTATCAATAAAAAATTACATAATATAAATTTTTATACCGTAACAATAAACCAAAAAAAAAATAAAAATAAAAAGTATGTAATAAAATTGAAAAAAGATAGTAAATCAAAAGAAAACACTTTAAAATAGTAAGTATTTAAGGGACACTTACAGTCAATTCTCAGATCCAAAACATAGGTAGTAATATTTTAAAGGAGTTAAATGTCAGAAAAAAACTATTAAATATATATCTTTTTTTTTATTAACACGTCTTTAAAACTTTTAATAAGGCAACTCCCTGATTTCATATATTTTTTTAGGTAACTACAAATTTAAAAGGTTTTAAACAAAATGTTTACAGCTCCTAACAGTCTACTTGAATAACCCGCCTTCTTGACTAACCATCACCAATTAATTACACAACACACACTAATTAGGTAATGAATACACTTAATTATGTATATTAAAAACTCTTTTCTTTAAAAAAGAAACTAAAAAGCTAGAAAACCACGTAGAAAACAATTGCACAAAGCGGCCAAACAAAAGCAAGGTTGCCTCATCTGTCAAATTATCAAATCTTGTATTTCGGCTAAGCGGGAAATTTGAATTTGTCACCTTCGGTCGAAATTAACCTAGCTAATTTTACCATCATTTTATTTTTGTTCTCTCAAAAATACATACTAAACATTTTGTTTGATTTAATTTTTATTTGCATAATTTGTAACAATAAAATGTTATGAAAACGCCATTTCCTTTAAATTATGTAAAAAAATATAAAATAATGTTGTTTAGCTGCCATTATAAATAAAACCAGATCAAAAAATTGCTCTAATGTTAGTTAAATACCAATGTTAATAATATGGTTTGAAAAGTATGAATATGCGTTGAAGGTTTGCCTTCAAAAATCCATTATTTATTTGCCTACAACAAAAAGGCATGCTTTATTTAATCAGGATTGGTATGCCGCCATTTTTGTATGCTTGCCGGCAATTCGCCTGCATGTAACATTTATTGGCAATTGAGTGTTTATTTAAGGTTGACTTTTTAATGCGTATTAGATCTTGGCATAATATTGCCACCACTTGCCAATGCTTTACCATCAATGCCAATATGAAAAATGTATATTGCCGGCAAATAGTGTTTGCTGGGATCATACCATATCTTTTCATATTCAACCATACTAAATACAAAAAGTACTAAATTTATTAAAAAAATAATAAAACAATTGCTTCACTCGTGATAATTCCTTAAGCTCCTAAGTTTTTTAAATCCGTTCTAAAATATGACTGTTTTCCATTCCGCCTTACACTTAAAAATGCAGATAAATATTTTCTTTATAAAGTTGTTTGAATAATGTTATAATAACCAAGTGCAGGACATAAATTAAATCACTCAAAAAGAAACAGTTTATCACCGTTGTTCTGGGGCCATATACCTTCCACATGAGGATTCGAAAAAGTATTACTTGCAAAAGCCTGGCAGGTTTTATACCTGTTTTACTTAAGGTTGGTCTCCTGCTTAAAATAAAATTTATATTAGGACCTACATCACAGTTTACAGACTCCAGTACATGTTTTTTTATGTTAGCTTAAAAATAGTTTTGTTATATAGGTTATACAGGAATGCTTCTTTTAGGCTGACCTCAAAAATGTTTTATAAGACTTAGATCTGGTGAGCAAGCAGTCCAATACAACATGGCAGTAACGGCGTATCGGTCGTCATAAAACAGTTATATTATAGGCAAATCAAGCAATATAATCGTATAGTTTTTGAACCACAAGTCTCGTTTCACACTAGCCGGTGACGGACCGAGACTATCGAAGTGTATAAGGTCTTATGAGACCTTTCACACGTTTGTCCGGATAGTCTGTAAGATATCATAACCCTCGTTTCACACTTGTCGACCGGGCCGGGCAGAATTATATGGAGTTTTGATTCTTAGCGTGCGAAAGTTTTCTTATAAGACTCCATACTCTTCGATCGCATTGTTTTCCTAAATGTTTGACTTACCCTTCTTTTCCAATATCCAAGTTATATTTTTAGATGCTGAAATCTAGAAAGTATCATGGCCTTACGGGAGTAAAAACATGACTTAAAGTAAAAATATAATTGAATACCAACGACAGACCCAGCAAACACTATTTGCCGGCAATGTACATTTTCATATTGGCATTGATGGTAAAGCATTGGCAATTGGTGGCAATATTATGCCAACATCTTATACGCATTAAAAGTTAACACTTAATAAACACTTAATTGGCAATAAATTTTACATGCAGGCGAATTGCCGGCAAGCATACAAAAATGGCGGCATACCAATCCTGATTAAATAAAGCACGCGTTTTGTTGCAGGCAAATAAACATTGGATTTTTGAAGGCAAACCTTCAACGCATATTCATACTTTTTAAACCATATTATTAACATTGGTATTTAACTAACATTAAAGCAATTTTTTTGATCTGTTTTATTTATAATGGCAGCTAAACAACATTATTTTATGTTTTTTACATAATTTAAAGAAAATGGCCTTTTCATAATATTTAATTGTTAAAAATCATGCAAATAAAAATTAGGTCAAACAAAATATTTATTATGTATTTTGGAGCGAATAAAAATAAAATGATGGTAAAATTAGCTACGTTAATTTCGACCGAAGGTGACAGCTTTGTGCATTTGTTTTCTACGTGGTTTCCTAGCTTTTTAGTTTCTTTTTAAAGAAAAGAGTTTTTAATAGACATAATTAAATGTATTCATTACCTAATTAGTGTGTGTTGTGTGATTAATTGGTGATGGCTAGTCGAGAAGGCAAGATATTCAAGTAGACTGTTAGGAGCTGTAAACATTTTGTTTAAAACTTTATTAAAAGTTTTAAAGACATGTTAATAAAAATATTATATACATTTAATAGTTTTTGACATACCGATAGATGGCGTAATGGACAATAAACTACTACGTTTCTGCAATATCTTCGCTTTTTATCGTCTAAACCGTACCCATTAGACAAAAATAATTCAAGAGCGGTCTGCGGTAAGTGATCTCACTTAGCTTTGAAAGAAATATCTTCGGCTAGTGTAAAAATCTGCATCTCCAAGTTGGACAGTGTTCCGAGAGATGGTACTTTGCATTGCAAGGAAATTGCATGCAGTAAGGAGTTTTTCCTATTTTAATTTTCAAATAAAATATCGCATCATTTTAGCTTTTAAAAAAGTATATGCGACAATTTTCGTCAATAAGACGTCAGCTTGCTGTTTGGGAGTATCTGCATTTGCCCACTTTCGTGTCTTTTTGTTATCTTTTTGCCAATAACTTATTAATGATGGATGCCATCATCTTTAACGCATTTTTTGCCAATAACTTATTAATGACGGATGCCATCACTTTATCTGCAACACGTGTCCTAATAACGGCCAATTGCCCATTTTCGCGTCATTTGATACCTTTTTGCCAATGCCTTGCCATTAAAGAGTGTTGGCAATGCCAGTAAATTAAATGTACAACGCCGGCAATTAAAAAGATAATGTTTATAACAAACTCATAAGGGTCAGAGAAAGCAAAAATGAAATTATTAACAAACAGCATCGTTATACCGAAATAGGGTAGGAAACATATACCCTTTTTAGTAACTTTCAAAAAATTACTTTGACGCTGACAATTTCCCGTCAGCCACGATACAGCGGTAAGCAAGTAGAGATCGACAAGCATTATTAACATAGGCGAATACCGAATTGCAACATTGTGCCCATTTTAATAATATTACAATCTTGGACTTACATTGCCTTTATTTGTTGATTGATCACGACGTTTCGGATGATATGTTTCTCCCACCGTTCTTAAGTGACTGTGCTCCCTAATCTGACTTATCAATATTCTCAGGTGACAAAAATTAAGTCATATACAAAATACTAATTCGAAATATCACTAAGCTTAAATAGAATTGTTTACATTTTTACTTTTTTCAAAGATAAAGGTCAAAGCACACTAAGCGCTCAGGTCTCGGTAAGCTCACGGCGGTCTGGCCAAATATTTTACATGCTATTTTAATGTCATTTATTTAAAAGCATGTAAAATATTTGACCGAACCTAAGCGTACCGAGACTTCAGTGCCTAGTGTGCTTTGACCTTTAGTGTAATAGTTAGCAAAATATTAAAGTGTAAATCAATTTGGTGTTAAATTTTTTTAATCTTAGTGCCTGTTTTTAAAACTTTATTATAAATTTTTTATCAAAAGATATATATTTTTGATTTTTTAAAGAGCTTCCACCCTTAAGATAAAAAGCACATGGGAGGCACATCTTAGCATTGTATACAAAACCCTGTGGGTGCGGTGTTCCCAGTGTCGACCAAATAAATCTTAGATGTAAGGTAGATGTGTTTTAGAATATACCGAAGCTAAAACATTGTCTCGTTGGATGCAGTGATGGTAAAGCTAACAGTCATTATGTAAAGACCTTTCCGAGTGGTTGTCCTTCGGTCGAGAATCAGTCAAACAAATCTTTGTTGTACGGGGGCATATCAAAAATTATTTGTCTTTTGAAAAGGGCATGTCCACATTTTATCAAAAATTTCTCTTTTATCATATATAAAAGTATAAAATTTGATTAAAACAATAGATGTCCTCTTGTTAATTTGTTCTCATTTATTTAAATTTCGATATCCATAATTTATTATATCGCTTTGCAAAGATGAAAGACTTTAAAAAAACCTTACAGCTTTTTATTTCCTAGCACTGCATTGTAGGATCTGTCGAACACTAGCTAAAGGTTTTTCTTCAGAGCTAATTCGGATCAATCATCCAACCGCAAACCGGTTTCGAACTATTTGATCCTCATCAATACGATGTAGGCTATAAACACAAAACTTTATTCTTTGTTTGACCTCCGGACAGTGTGGACGTTTATAGAGGACTACAAAGTTCTTCCCGGGGTGGCGGCTAGAGGTCTCGTACGAACGTTTTTACCTTCGGGGATCAAGGAAAGATTCACGCTAAATTAACGGCATCTTTCTTCTGGAGCTAAGCGCTGTGAGCGATAGTGAACACGAGGTATTTCTCAAATGGCCGGAAATAGATGGGCGTGCCATGGGAACTGTCAGTAGTGAAAGTGAAGGTTATACGTAATACCAGTAGCAGTTCTTGGTTTGACAGTCGACAATTGATGCATTGCATCGATTGTAGGATTATTTTGTTTTTTTGAATTTTTGGGCGCTACGAGCTCGATTATCCACATTTTCCGTCGACGAAGTCCGGGAAAGCATAGTCCGGAAGGGGTAGAGCTGGTAGATTGGACCTGAAGGGACCAAAACCAAGAATAAAATGGAATAGAACACAAAACTCGTTTAATTTTATCGCCTACCCCGAACTGACACATACCTGTCTACGGTAAGTGATCTCAATTATCTCTGAAAAAAACCTTTGGCTAGTATGAAAATCAGCATATCCAGATCAGACAGTGTTTGACAGATGCAACCTTGCAGTGCAAGAAAAATAACAAGCAGTAAGGAATTTATTTCTGTAAAATGATTTTGACTGCTTGTCAAGAATACTTGTTTTCGTTAAGCTGCGACCAGACTTGCAAAAATTTGCCAAACATCCGTCTAAACAAACCAACCTATTTGCGCGCTCCTTTGATGCAAAAAACCGACAAGCTCTGAATCACCGCGGAATCATTTGCCAAGCCCTTTGAAGGACGTAAATTCCGTCCACGTCCACGTCCTCGCTATGTGGGGCTATTCGGCGCGGCGAATTTTTGGTTCTGGACGCAGCAATAGGTAATTTTTAACAATTCAATCTAAACCAACTAAATTTCATTTGACTTTTGAGGCAGAGGGATTAACTTGATTGACGTTTTTTGTTTTCCAGGCGATTCGTATAAAAGAATCCTCGCATTTCATTTTAGTTTACATCTAATTCCAACATATGCTCTCACAGTTACGCAAGACCATAAAACAATTTTTCTACATTTAGAAGTCAATTTATGACGAAAATATCAGGGTTTAATCAAATGCTCAAATATTCCTCCATTAACTGCCAGACAATAACCAAAACGATTATAAAACTCATTTCTTACGTTGGCTAGTTGGTACATCGATATTCTGGCACATTCAGCGGAAATAGCATTCCTTAGCTGGACTAAATTTTCATATTTTTATTGGTAGCTTTGTTTTTAAATGTCCCCATAGAAAAAAATCTTTTGGCGAAAGATCACGTCGATTTTCTTCACATTTGCAATTATTGATTACTGTGCCTGTAGTTTCAAATTTTTTATCGTCCGTTCTATTGTCGATTTACTTAGTATTGGCCTATTGGAAAAATAGGCTGCAAACATGTCCCTTAATCTTCGATAACTATTTCCCTGGTAAAACCATTTTTATAATAGTGCTTTTTTTTGATTTAAGTAGTTCATTATTTAAGAATGATGTGACATTGATCTGACAACTTGAGAGTAAGAGGTTAATTAGTTTTTCTAGTATTTTGTTATAAATTTCTAATAATACAAGGGTAAGAAGATAGGAGATTCGTAACTTATTTTAGCATTTATCTCTTAGCTCGCGGACTGAGAAGAGCTGAAATTTGTACACTGGGTATAACTTTTCGTGCTCTTTAAAAAATCCTAATTATATTTTCTTCTAAAATAATTAGGGATTCCAATATTGGACCACTTCAAAATTTATATGGGATTCTCTATGTCCCGGTCTACGGAGCAACACCCGGTATTGTTGGACATAACACAAAAATTTATATTTTTGTACTTGGATCCATTAGCTTTTCCACTCTTTAAATATAAATGGTTACAAAATATTGCAAATGTTTATCTTTTCTACACGATGTATTTTAAATTATTTGATTTAACCTCGTATTACGTAGCATTCGAGAAAAGTTAATTTTAGGCCGAAAAGTATAGCGTCTCAGACCACTTTCATTAATGTGTCTTTAAAACGTCTGTATTGACACACTTTCATTAATGTGTCTTTAAAAAAATATATATTAATATACTTCAACGGAAATATAAAGGAGCACTTTTTGATTAAAATAAATTTGAATTAAAAGAAAGGCTTTTGTTCATGCCTCTACACATCATAAATTATTATTTTATGTATATGAATATTGTTTCGTAGAAAATGAAATTTGCTTTAATGGCATAATAAAAAATTATGATTAGGGTTTTTCACAGTCTGGCTGTCACTGGGTGGAAAGATAATTATTTTAATTTACATAATAAACAATGTTTTCACATAGATAGATAGATAGGTATGGTGGACATATGTTACATTTATTTGGTCAGACTCGCGTAATCTGGATTTCATATACTTTCGGACGAAAGTT
Source organism: Listronotus bonariensis (assembly GCA_014170235.1). NCBI lineage: Eukaryota > Metazoa > Arthropoda > Insecta > Coleoptera > Curculionidae > Listronotus > Listronotus bonariensis. The sequence goes on along the minus strand of JACEGR010001359.1, from coordinate 86,923 downwards.
TATACAGGGTGATTTAATAATCAACCACAAAACTTGAGGCGGTAATTTCACACGACAAAATAATATTACAGCTTTAAATATAGTATATTACATTACAAGGGTAGAAAATGACTTATTTCATACGAGGAATATTGTTGCACGAGGCGTCAGCCGAGTGCGACAAACCCACGCGTGTAAAAAGTGATTTTCACACAAGGAATGTACACTATTTTTCCTACGACCACAAGTTATTCACCAAAAACACAATAAAAGTTGTTTGTCTTCAAGGAAAAAATAAGAAAACAATTGAAAACTTTGCATCACTAGGGTGATATATACTTTTCCTTACTGCGATATATTATACTGTTTAACAATATTTTTATATTAAAATCACCTACCTAGTCGCTTTTTATTATTTAAGAATTAAAAAGGTCCTCATTAAAAAAATATTGCATGGCTTTTTCAATGTAAATCCCATTAAAGTACTTTGCAACACTAGTGTGATATAAGGCATTTTCTATGCATGAAAACAGTGTGCTATTTACTATTTTCACATGTGGTCGTAGGAAAAATATATTTTTTAACGGTATTACTTAACTTGACCAGAAGGTAAAGTCTGCTCTACTGTTTTCCTAGATGTGGCACAGGCATTCGATAAAGTTTGGCATAAAGCTTAAACTATTAACTGAGACAATATCTTCCAAAATAATAGTCCCAAATACTTGAGTCTTACATCTCAGAAAGATATTTCAGAGTCAAACGAGAAGATACCTACTCGGAACTAAAGACAGCAAGAGCAGGAGTACCACAGGGAAGTGTTTTGGGCCCGTTCTTGTACCTTTCGTACACATGTGATATTTCTACCCTTGAAAATGAAACCATTGCAACCTTTGCTGATGATATTGCCATCTTATTAGTAGGGAAAACCAGTAAAGAGGACACAGAAAAACTACAGACACCTGTTTTTTTTCACCCTTTCGTGGTCATCCCACCCAGGTCAGACGACCGCCCCCTAGGTGGTGCACTGCAGCCTGAAGGCTTATTGTACCTTGACCCCTACTCCTTCTCATTCACACACCATTCATTCCATAACTTGGATGGTTGTTGCTCGGTCCGCATCCCCGAGCAGAACACCGTGTGCCGTTGCCCAAAACACCGCCGTTGCCGGACATCCAAATTATCCAAATTATGGGCGCGCATTTCACTGCTTAACTCCGGAGATCGACGCTTGCCGATACAACCGAAGCAGCCACATGCGCGCCTACAGACAGCTGTTAATATATATATATATATATATATATATATATATATATATATATATATATATATATATATATATATATATATATATATATATATATATATATATAATATATATATATATATATATATATATATATATATATATAATAAATCCATGCCTGGACAAGACAATCAATTCACGTAAATTTCACAAATAAAAACATTCAGCATCTCCCACTTATTTTAAATAACAAATAAATCCATACTCAAATACTGCAAAGTATTTGGGTATAACATTGAACGTGAAGCTTCGCTAGAAGGGTAATGTTAAAAAAAAGAGTAGATTTGGAATTAAAATAGAGAAAAATGTACTGGCCAATTGGACGAAATTGTACTCTTTTCGTGTACAATAAGGTTTTATTGTACAAGCAAATGTTAAAACCAGTATGGACTTATGGTATCCAGCTATGGGGTTGTACCACACAAACCAATAGAGACGTGATCCAACGGTTTCAAATAAAGTACTCAGGAACATTGTAAATGCCCCTTGATATGTGAAAAATCGTGACATTCATAGGGATCTTACGATGGACACTATAGACAATGAAATAAAGAAGATCGCAGAGACATGAAGATCGACTTCACCAACATGTGAATCCAGCTCCTGGATAACTTACAGGTAGTGCGTAGACTCCATAGAACTAAACTGTTTAAGTTACTTAAAAAACAGGTGCCAAAGTGAGACTATAATGTGCATAATAAAAAAAGTGCAAAAAGTGACAAAACCTAAAAGGACATCATTGGCTAAACTTAAGACTAAGTAGTATAGTAACATTAGAATTTTGGGTTAGGATTAAATTGCTCATTGGTCTATTAGACCAGATTGCAATAATTAAAAGCACCTACAAGGTGTTTTTCATAAGGAAAAAAACTTAACTTGATCTATTTATTATTTGTTATTTATTTGGGTCAAATCTGGAATTTGACCCCTTTCTAACGACCGATCGATCTGAAATTTGGTACCCACTCTTAATCTTGATGACAATACAATATGTATTCACTCTTCACTCCTAGTGGTTGCTGAACTCGGCTAGCGCCTCATGTAGCAAACTTTACCATCGTCCGGAAATATATCGCTTTTCCTACACGTTAAAGGTTTATTCCGACTCTTTGTTTGACCTCCGGACAGTGTGGACCTGCGTAGAGGACTACAAAGTTCTTCCTGGAGTGGCGGCTAGAGGTGTCGTAACGAACGTTTTTTACCTTCGGGGATCAAGGAAAGATTCACGCTAAATTGACGGCATCTTTCTTCTGGATCTAAGCGCTGTGAGCGAAGATTCCTATAAGCTGATGGTATCCTGTTTGGTGGTGAACACGAGGTATTTCTCAAATGGCGGGAAATAGATGGGCGTGCCATGGGAACTGTCAGTAGTGAAAGTGAAGGTTATCGTAACACCAATAGCAGATCTTGGTTTGACAGCCGACAATTTATGCATTGCATCGATTGTTGAATTATTTGTTTTCTTTTGGAATTTCTGGGAGCTACGAGCTCAACTATCCAGATTTTCCGCCGACGAAGCCCTGGAAAGCATAGTCTGGAAGGGGAGAGTGGTGGATTGGACCTGAAGGGACCAAAACCAAGAAAAAAATAGAGAGAGAGAGAGAAAGGTTTATTCCAGCAGGCTGTCAGAAATATTTGCAATCGTTCGGATGCTGCGCACGTCCAATTTGTTGTTCCAGCAGTGCCATGTTTGTAACATTATACAATTGATTGTTGTTCCAGCAGTAGTTTTAAGATGTCGAAAACTTGTTGGAAACTGTTTGAAAAGTTTTCAAACTTTCTTCAAACATTACTAACAAACTTTTAACATAACCTTTCTTGTATTGGCGTATAAGCAGTATGCACGCCATGTTTATTTTTCGTTCCAGCAAAAAACTATTGCCAACATTTCTGACTAATATTTGAAACAATTTCTGCTTTTTAAAATTGTTGCTAACATGCTTTCAACATTCTGCATGAGCAAACCTAATATACTACTTCATTTACTGACAGTGGAGATATATTGAAACATCCTTTGGTTAGAGTGAATATCTCCATTTTAATAATATTCTTATAATACTGTTAACACTATGGCGTAACAACAAGTACTAATGTGTTTAAAAGGCCATTAGGAAGTATTTTATTTATAATCTGTATATTTATTACCTTCCTTTATTGCCTATTTAAAAGACTGGACATATGTTTAAAAAGGTAATTAAGCATTGGCGGCTCGTGCATTGGAGAACAGGGGAGGCTAAAGTCATAAAGACTATATACACACAGAAAAAGCCGGTAATTTTTTGGGGACAATATACGTAATATTTGCATAAATTCAAACAAAAATTTTGTATTGCCGCATTTATGGTTAAATTTAAAATTATACGTATATGACCATAAAATTGTTTTATGTTTTACCCATCTATTATTGATCTGTAATACCTTAGAAACGGAATATGTTATGGTAGCAATAATACCTGCTATCACACCTAGGGCATTATAAGCGGGCATTATGATAATGCCCGCTTATAATGCCCTATATGCGCTAATATGGAGATTTTATTGCTTATCCAATTTTATTTCTCTCACAATAAAGATCAAGTTTAAACAGAAAATAATTTTTCTTTAAACAATACTAAAAATTAAACTTTATTTTAAAATAAAAATTACAATTTTGAAATTCCTGAAAATGTAGCTGATCCCACTATAGAATGGTCGGTGTTTTTTGTGATGGTAGCAGCGGTGGTAGCACTGACGCTATTTTGTATAGAAGAACAGTCCATTAAAGAATTTTCAATAGTCGATACGGAATTAACCTCGGAATTAACTGAATTGGCAATCATTTTGGCTACTTTGTTTTTTGATAAAATACTTTCTTCTATATATCCTTCAGCTACTGAAGAGCTTTTCCATTTCCCATGTTGGTTTAGCGTTTCAAACGAAGCACCTGCCTCAACAAGTAAAGTTGACGATGTGCGACGCAAACAGTGGCCGGTGTAAGCTTCTGCATTATCCAATTTTAAAAATTTTGCGATCAATGTTGGGACGCTTCCTATAGTATTTTTTCCAATGGGTTGTACTGTACATCGACCCTTTCTATAGGTAAGAAAGAATCTTTGCTCCTTTATTCCAGCTGGCCTTAATGTTGCGTACTTTTTTATTAAATTTAAAGCGACTAAATCTTCTTCAATAATAGTAAAACTTTTTGAAGTTGAACTTTTGGTTTCTGGTACCTTTATAACCAAGACTGTTTCTCTATCTTCAATGTCATCAATAGTCATTTTGATCAACTCATCTCGTCTTAAACCTCCAAAAACACCCATTACCAATATGACTTTGTGTACCAAGTAGATATCATCAGGAGCCTTCTTAATAAATTTTAATATTTGTTCTCCTTCCAAAACTTTAGACTTCTTCGGGACGTATCCGTTCGACTTAACTTTTAAAAAAGATATGAGATGATGGTATTGCGAAATGTCTATATTTTCATAGACCATTAACGTAGACCTTAGGGTGGAATACTTGGTCCAGAGAGAGTTCGAACTGTATTTTTCCGACTAAAAGTAATAAAGTTTGTTAAACATATGTATTAAAATAAAATCAATAACTTACCAGTTCCTGAAAATATGCCATTAAAACGGTTTCGGTTATTTGAAGAATTGCGTTCGCATCTTTCCAAATATCAAATATTATTATGTTATACTCCCGATCATACTGTTGCCTTTATTTAACTGGCAAAAGATTTTCGGTCGCTTTTATGGCTTTTTCTCTTATACTTTGTGGAATTTTTTCCATTTTGAGTAAATCGTTAAATAAAAAATGCCAACTGACTAACTGATAGAAACATCAAAGCCAAACTTAACACCAGTCATTATCTACTTACGTATACAGGTACAGATGCAACTTATTTTTTATATTGCGAATAAATAATGTAATTAGTCATTGAAAAACTCTTTTGGGTAAAACATAAAGCATTGTATGCACCACGGGCTTTACTTTACTATAATGCCCATCAGGGCATTATAGTCCTAGTAACGCCCTTGATACATAAATAGCTATATTATAAATAAACTCTTCTCGTTTAGTGAAGCCGTTTAACCAATCGCATTTATTGTATCAACTAATATTAAATCTTTATTTCTGTCGATTATTTGGCGCTTTAATTAAAATCAAACTTGATTGAGGCCTTCCCAGAGTTTTATTATTATAAAATTTATTATCATAATATAACGAGTTAATTATTTGTCAGCAACCAATCGACTATATCGTCAGATTTTTAAATTTGGTCCAACTTATCCATAATAAATTAGAAAAAAAATTTACCGAAAACACCTTGAAAGAAAACACTTTAAACAACACGTATTTAAATATGCAATATCTCAGAAACGTCTGAGAGGAAATATAAAGTGTAACACATTTTTAAACAGGTATTTTTTTAACAATTGTAATAGTGAAAAATATACAGGGTGTTCTATTTGATATTTCCAAAAATAAATTAATAAATCAAAAATACACAACCCTAGAAAAAAACTAAAATTATATCTGTAATCTGCATAAAAAGTTGCTGTGGAAATGTTCTAACAGAATTAAAACATATTTAAAAATAAAGAAGTTATTAAGGATTAAAGAAAACGCAAGAAATTAGGAAACACGCTGTAGCGAGTAAACGACGCAAAATAGCGAATTGCGGTTTTTACTCGTAAATTTGGCTTGAAATTCGAGCCTCGCAAATGGGGGTCAGTATTTTTGTTAAACGTACAGAAACATGAGTTTTCTATCAAAAGCATCGAATTTGGCCCACCCTGTACATTTTTAAAGTTAGCATCTAAACTGATGCATACAGGATGATGGGGTTCATTGTTAGGACCACTAACTGTTTTAGTGTTGATGTTTGTCTTAAATTATTTGACACTTTAGTATTACCAAAATTGGAGTATGGGAGTATTGTGTGCTCTCCGCAAATTGACATATGGAATAAATCTATTGAAAGAGTGCAAAGAAAATTTTTAAAGTACTTATTTTTTAAAAGGTTGGTTTCTATCCTAATCAAGGGTACAACCATTTGGCCTTATTAGAACCTTTTCATAAATTATATCATTGAAAAACAGGCGGATAAAGATGTGTTTAGTTTATTTGTTTAAATTATTAGGTAATAAAATTAATTCCTCTGAATTATTAGCAAAACTTCCATTTTCCATAAAATATAGAAAGAAACTAACCAGAGAAAAATAGTTTTCTATTTGGAATTTCCAAGAATAAATACATATAAAAGTTCTCCAATTTACTGCATGTGCGCCTTATTTAATGAATATATGAGTGATTTAGAGGTTGATAACACCAACCTAAATCAATTTATAAAAATTTGTAGAGAAAAACTCTACTTGTCACAAGCAATTGTCTGATATTCTGTATTTAGTTTTGTAACTAATAGTTCTATTTTATTAGTTTAGAGTGGTATAGTAGTATAATTGACTTAGTTTTGTGATATAATAGTTAAGTATATGCACATATTTTTAAAATCTATCTTTATAATTTTTATGATTTGTATTGCTCCTTAGACTAGGTGGTATCAGTAAATGGCAAAGCTGTGGATACTGTATATAAATAAATAAATAAATAAAATAATAGCTATTTATGTATCAAGGGCGTTACTAGGACTATAATGCCCTGAATCTATTTCTGACCTAATGGGCATTATAGTCCAGTAGAGCCCGTGGTGCATACAATGTTTTATGTTTTACCCAAAAAGAGTTTTTCAATAACTAATTACATTATTTATTCGCAATATAAAAAATAATTTGCACCTGTACCTGTATACGTAAGTAGATAATGACTGGTGTTAAGTTTGACTTTGATGTTTCTATCAGTTAGTCAGTTGGCATTTTTTATTTAACGTTTTGCTCAAAACGGAAGAAATTCCACAAAATATAAGAGAAAATGCCATAAAAGCAACCGAAAACCTTTTACCAGTTAAATCAAGGCAACAGTATGATCGGGAGTATGGCATATTTGGTATTTGGAAAGATGCGAACGCAATTCTTCAAATAACCGAAACCGTTTTAATGGCATATTTTCAGGAACTGGTAAGTTATTGATTTTTTTTAATACATATGCCTGTATAAACTTGATCTTTTTGTGAGAGAAATAAAATTGGATAAGCAATAAAATTTCCATATTAGCGCATTAGGGCATTATAAGCTGGCATTATCATATTGCCCGCTTATAATGCCCTAGGTGTGATAGCAGGTATTATTGCTACCATAACATATTCCGTTTCTAAGGTATTACAGATCAATAATAGATGGGTAAAACATAAAATACATAAAATAAAATATGACATAACACGTATTTTATCATTTTATTTGAAAGAAAATTTTACCATTCATTAACAAAAACTATTAAAACTAAACATATCACTGCAAGACAGCTCGATATATCATTTTTTTCTCGAGTCTCTCGGTGGTAATGCAATGTATGTAACGCAACTTTTTATGGCCAATTTAGTGCAAAACGAAGACCGTTTTGCTTCTAATTGAATCGCATAGCTTATAAGCTGTAAGCCGTTTATCGCAAAACAAGTACATGAATTTATATATTCTATTACTCGACTAGCTTAGCTGGGTAATTAGTAAACTGTTTAATTGAAGGCTTCCTTTAATTTAGCTTGTAACGTACACCGACGATAATTATTTTCACATACCGCAAAGCAACACCGAACACAAACATTTATACGGCTTGTATTTTTTTTAGATTATTTGAGACGATTAAATGCTTTAAAAAAGTCAAACGCGTCTTGAAAAAACTGTTAATTTTGTATTAAAAGTCACATAAAGCCGGCTGTCCATGAAAGCGGATTTCTGCCCGCGTATTGAAAATACGCGCAGAAAATCCGCTGACACGTCCATTGTAGCGGAATAGTTATTGACATTACAAGATGCGAAAGTTTACTTTTGGTGTGAGGTGGTTTTTACATGGCCGAGGCGAAGCCGAGGCTATTTAAAACCTCCGAACACTTGAAAGGCCTTTCGCATCGTGTAATGTATTATATTTTTATGCTACTGTTCTATGTATCGCATAATTTAATAATTATTAACATCATGTTTTAATAGAAATATCAGAGATTTTGAAATTTTACCTGTTAAAAATTAATCCATAGCAACACATTTATTGTTGACATTGTCTGTCATCAGCACTTGTCAGATATTGAATTATTGTTAATTTAGTATAAATCCATTCCCATTTTAAAATGAATATGAAAATGGCATCCAAAAGGCAGCTGACCTTGCGTGTGGCTCAGTTCTGCCAGACAAATCTAAATAGAGGTACCATCAAACATATAAATCGTTTTCTGAATGGCTTGCTACAAAAATGTGGGGCGGATTGACGAGAATGTGATGTTGGCGTATTTTCAAGAAAATCCGAGTCTTTATCACCACCAACCCTGTGGTCTGTATATTCCATGCTCAAGTTAACAATTTCCGTAAACAAAAATCAAGATATTTCGGAGTTCAAGAAACTAGTTGCTTTTATTAAAAAGAAAAACGATGGTTATGAGGCATAAAAGTCAAAAATTTTTAAAAAGAAGAAATCATAAAGTTAATTCAAGTATTATTCCTACAATTTCTTTTGCTAATTGCTCAAATAATTGCACAATTACTTTTAATGTCAATACCTAACCTAGTTTTTTAAAATATTTTGTCATGAATTAGTTACCTTTATAAATAAATCCTAATATTTTCCACAAGCATATTTTCTTTTTTAACTCTTACTTTTTTGTCCAGGCGCTGAAAATATTACTTTCGTAGCTAACAACGCTTAGCAACCAGGTAACACGAAGGTTCTCTTTCGTTATCATTCGCGTTGCTAGGACCACAAAGCTTTTTTATTTATACAGTAGTAGAAAAAATATTAAAGCGTTTTGTTTTAAATATGGTGGTTTTATGTTAGAATTTTCTATTGTTAATACCACGGTTGTGAAGGTCCCTAGATGTCAATCATCATCTGTCTGTGGGATGACAAATGGATTGGATAATGGATAATAATAAATCCAGCAAATTAGGCAACTTTGGTTAATTTCTTTTCTTCTTAATAAGTCTTTTATTTACCGCATACACTTTTTTTTGTTACCTATTTACCTTAGAGTACAAGATAGACGCTCGCTTGCAGTTATTGGCTCACGAACTGTGTGGGACTTGCTGATGGTTATATATATATATATATATATATATATATATATATATATATATATATACATATATATATATATTCTATTACTCGTCTAGCTTAGCTTGGTAATTAGTAAACTGTTTAATTGAAGGCTTCCTTTAATTTAGCTTGTAACGTACACCGACGATAATTATTTTCACATACCGCAAAGCAACACCGAACACAAACATTTATACGGCTTGTATTTTTTTTTAGATTATTTGAGACAATAAATGCTTAAAAACAGTCAAATGCGTCTTGAAAAAAACTGTTGGCTGTCCATAAGAGCGGTTTACCGCCCGCGTATTAAAAATACGCGTAGAAAATCCGCTGACACGTCCATTGTAGCGGAAAATATTAAAGCGCTTTGTTTTAAATATGGCAATTTTTTGTTAGAATTTTCTATGGTTAATACTACGGTGGTGAAGGTCACTAGATGTCAATCATCATCTGTCTGTGGGATGGCAAATGGAGTGGATAATGGATAATAATAAATCCAGCAAATTAGGCAACTTTGGTTAATTTCTTGTCTTAGTCTTTTATTTACCACATACACTTTTTTTGTTACCTATTTACCTTAGAGTAGAAGATAGACGCTCTCCTGCAGTTATTGGCTCACGAACTGTGTGGGACTTGCTGATATGGTTATATATATATATATATTATGAATCATGTTACTGATGATTTTTATGGGTGGGTTAAGGGTAAAGGTCAAAAGCCATAAGCCAGGTCTCTTTGTTTGACCTCCGGACAGTGCGGACGTGCGTAGAGGACTACAAAGTTCTTCCCGGAGTGGCGGTTAGAGGTGCCGTACGGACGTTTTTACCTTCCAGGATCAAGGAAAGATTCACGCTAAATTGACGGCATCTTTTTGTTTTGCATGCAAATAACTCACACAATCTTAATCTGACGCGCACGACAATTTCTGATGGATATATTTTTGCTTTTTCGAAACGATCGCCCCTGTATACGGGGCTCATATTTGGTGGAGGTATTGAATCGGTTACTTAACTTCCGAAATCCCCTTTGGGCTCCTCTTTCATAAGGATTTACATTCTAAAAGATAAGTATTTAATTCTGAATCTCTCTGTATAACTAAGAGCCGGCTATACAAATTTTTTTTTAAATCCAGATATCTCAAAAATGGCTTTTTAAATCAAGTTTTACCAAGTTTACCTTTTTATATAAAATATGTTAAAGAATAAGAATTTTTATTTTAAAGTTACCTACAAAGTTTCTCAAATAAGTTATTTCGTTTTTAATTTATGGCGCCCTCTAAGTAAACAAAAAAAAATGGTAGCAGGATCTTATTTTTTACCTCCCAAAACCCACGTTGGCTAACATTTGTGACAATAAATTTATTATTAACAAAATAATTAATAAAAAACTTAAACCGGAATACATTTTTAACACCCTGTATCTTTGAAATCATTCTCTTTGGAAAAAGGTAAGTGGGGTTAGATCATCAATTTTAGTGTCAGGAATATGCATGTGGAAGCATTTTTTCACCACCTTTAGAGATACTCTGTATAAAGTGAACAAAAAAAATCTATAGTTCTTTATAATAACGTCCTTAAAATTCTAAATCGACAATCTTTATTGCCCAGTTTTAAAATAAAAGTATAACGGTCAATTCAAAGTTTTATTGTTCTCAGTCTACTTTAAATTTTAGATAAGAAACTTTAATGGATTAATACTTTGATGCAGATTGTGGAACCTGCTGCCCGCGGAGGTTTTTCCTTTCCCCCAAATCTTTAAGTATTTAAGTCCCGTGTCAACAAACTCCCTCTTACCTTGCTTAAGACACCCACGGTACGTTAGTATTTTGCCTTTAAGCCTTCGTGGTTTGTCCAAAGATAAAAAAAAAAGATCTCGATGTCCAACTTGAGGTAATTTCCTCGTTTACTATACAAAGAAATAAACTTAAACCGGTATACATTTTTAACACCCTGTATCTTTGGAATCATTATCTTTTGGACAAAGGTAATTGGGGTTAGATCATTAATTTTAGTGTCAGGAATATGCATGTGGAAGCATTTTTCCACAACTTCTAGAGATACTCTGTATAAAGTAAAAAAAAGAATTCTATAGTTCTTTATAATAACGTCTTTAAAATTCTAAATGAACAAACTTTATTACCCAGTTTTAAAATAAAAGTATAACGGACAATTCAAAGTTTTATTGTTCTTAGTCTACTTTAAATTTTAGATAAGAAACTTTAATGGATTAATACTTTGATGCAGATCTCGATGTCCAACTTGAGGTAATTTCCTCATTTACTATAAAAAGAAATAAACTTAAACCGGACTACATTTTTAACACCCTGTATCTTTAAAATCATTCTCTTTTGGACAAAGGTAAGTGGGGTTAGATCATTAATTTTAGTGTCAAGAATATGCATGTAAAAGCATTTTTCCACAACTTCTAGAGATACTCTGTATAAAGTGAACAAAAAAATTCTATAGTTCTTTATAATAACGTCTTTAAAATTCTAAATTAACAATCTTTATTACCCAGTTTTAAAATAAAAGTATAACGGTCAATTCAAAGTTTTATTGTTCTCAGTCTACTTTAAATTTTAGATAAGGAACTTTAATGGATTAATACTTTGATGCAGATCTCGATGTCCAACTTGAGGTAATTTCCTCGTTTACTATATAAAGAAATAAACTTAAACCGGAATACATTTTTAACACCCTGTATCTTTGAAATCATCCCCTTTTGGACAAAAGTAAGTGGGGTTAGATCATTAACTTTAGTGTCAGGAATATGCATGTGGAAGCATTTTTTCACAACTTCTAGAGATACTCTGTATAAAGTGAACAAAAAAAATCTATAGTCCTTTATAATAACGTCTTTAAAATTCTAAATCGACAATCTTTATTACCCAGTTTTAAAATAAAAGTATAACGGTCAATTCAAAGTTTTATTGTTCTCTGTCTACTTTAAATTTTAGATAAGGAACTTTAATGGATTAATACTTTGATGCAGATCTCGATGTCCAACTTGAGGTAATTTCCTCGTTTACTATATAAAGAAATAAACTTAAACCGGAATACATTTTTAACACCCTGTATCTTTAAAATAATTCACTTTTGGACAAAGGTAAGTGGGGTTAGATCATTAATTTTAGTGTCAGGAATATGCATGTGAAAGCATTTTTCCACAACTTTTAGAGATACTCTGTATAAGGTGAACAAAAAAATTATATAGTTCTTTATATTTATAATAACGTCTTTAAAATTCTAAATTGACAATCTTTATTACCCAGTTTTAAAATAAAAGTATAACGGTCAATTCAAAGTTTTATTGTTCTCAGTCTACTTTAAATTTTAGATAAGGAACTTTAATGGATTAATACTTTGATGCAGATCTCGATGTCCAACTTGAGGTAATTTCCCCGTTTACTATACAAAGAAATAAACTTGATTTAAGTTTAGGACGTCTCGAGAAAGCGTAACGAGGACTCGTATAAAATACATTTTTAAATTAGAAATTTATGATGATGGCTTAAAATGCTGGCTGCACTTACTTCTTTCAGAAATCGATGTAACCCAAAGTGGTTTAGTGTCGTTATTTACGGAATAGCCCATTAAATTTGTGGAAAAGTGACTGTTTTTGACAGTAAACTTAGACTTAATGCTTTATTGTTATTTTGATATACCTTACAATCATCAATTTTGGGCGTTTAACTAATTATAACCGCGGTAACAACTCGTGACAACTTTGACGTATAATCCATTGTTTAAACGTCAACATAACCGATTGGTAAATACCGTTTTAGAAATTGGTTCTTCGCCTAAAATTGATGAATATTGACTATTGCAAGAATAGGTTCGTATACAGGGTGGCGCTTCTTCGCTAATCTTGCAAGGTATCAGAGTTGAGTCGAATACTGAAATTTGGTATTCGGATACGAATACGAATACCGTAAAAAAGTATTCAAATACCGAATATTTTCGAATACCTACAAATAAAAGTATTCGAATACTCGGTATTCATGAATACCACGATTGGGTATTCATGAATACTAAAGAGCAAAAAAACTTCTTTCTCTTGAAAAAGCAACTCATATTTTTCTACGTTTTTCCATAACAAAAATGCAGTGGCGTACCTTGTTCTAGCTTAAAAACTAATCATTTCAAGCACACAAGACGTCTTCCAAATTTTCCAAAAATAACTTTTCTATTTTTTAAACTATTGACTTCACTTTTGGAATGGGGATAAATGTACATACTATCTACGATTTACCAGATAGTCAGTATTTGAACTGACATAATAAAATTTATTATACACATGCCTTTTGTGTAAAATGAAGATAAATTCATATTAGTCTAACCTAGTATATAGAAAACATAGTTTGCAATGTCACTTTTTATATGTTGTACCAAGTTACTTGTTTTTTTTTTAATAGAAAAACCCCAAAGAAGTTAAAATAATTAATTTAGATATATTTTGTTTGCAAAAATAAATGTATATGTGTTCAAAATTACTTACCTATTAGGACCATAGAAACAACAGATCAAGATTTAAAAAACATATTGAATTACATTTTTTTTTAATTTGTAAAACTAACTTCCTAAACTGTTAGTTTGCAAATGATGATATATATGACTTATATCAAATTTTACCCCGTCGTCGGCAAAACCACCGCGAACATGTTTTAACCCGCTTAAGATGCATAAAAAGTAACGTCATTTTCATAAAATAAGCAAACAGTATTTAAATTAAGGATTTGATTATCAGAATATAGGTATTTGAATATCAGTATTCAAATACCGGTATTCGAATACCAGTACTCGAATACCAGTATTCGAATATCGGTATTCGAATACCAGTATTCGAATACTAGAATATTCAAAAACGATATTCAGAATAAAGAATACCGAATACCGACCAAAAAGTATTTCGTCGAATATCGAATACAAAACACATAAATCTATTCAAATAGTATTCGAATACCGTACAAATGTATTCTGAATAGTATTCAGAATACCGAGTATTCGAATACTACCCAACTCTGCAAGGTATAGCAAAAACCAAAAGAAACAGAACAAATCTGATTGCACAATCTTGGTTTTCATTTTTGAAACAAATTCAGTTGTAAAGTAAATCATGGCAGCTGTTTTATGCACGACTCTCAAATGCCCATGTTTATATAAACTTCTCTTTCTTAACAACATTCTACACCTATAACACCCTGTACATTAGGTGTGGATCCGATTTCTCAGTTTTTGGGTTAATTTTTTTTGCTTTTCTATATTTTGCTCTCTCTTAGAGAGAAACGAGACGCCACAGCTGCATAAAGTGGTATTAATTTATTTTGTAAAATATAAATTTTTAAAGAAAAATATGTTGCAGTTTGTTAATCAACACAATTAATTCCAGTACACATGAATTATACCCACTGCTCGACAATTTTTTAATAAGAACATTTATAACCCGTAAAATTCTCTTTGTATAATCATAAATTCAACTTAGCTTTTTAAAATATAGCCAGTCATTTTATCAAATCAAAGAAGAAATCCCCAACAGTAAATTTTCTTCGTCCTAAACGTGCCACACAACCTCGCCTCGGCTAATAAGTCTTGAAAGACGAAATAAATTTAAAAATAACACTTTAAGAGGACGCTTAAACTTATAATTGGCGAAAAGCCCACTGCAATAAAACAATTTATGCATGTAAAAATATAATTAAACAACCCAAAAACCGACCGAGGCATTTGCCAAAATTACTTTCGGCCATCAAGTTCGCGTTTACGGTAGCCAAGAAAAAACAATTTAACAAGAATAAAAACACTCAAACTGGTTTTTTAACTACGTATTACATTTATTACGAGAGTATTCAATTTTTATGACAGGAATGAAAATATAACTTTATGCACGATCGAGCGGTTAATTTTACCTCCTTCATTTTTAAATAGGCCTCCTAAAAGCTCTCTCTCTCTCTCTATTTTTT
>JACEGR010001359.1:0-71401 GCA_014170235.1 Listronotus bonariensis | reverse complement strand
TAGAGATACTCTGTATAAAGTGAACAAAAAAAATCTATAGTTCTTTATAATAACGTCTTTAAAATTCTAAATTGACAATCTTTATTACCCAGTTTTAAAATAAAAGTATAACGGTCAATTCAAAGTTTTATTGTTCTCAGTCTACTTTAAATTTTAGATAAGGAACTTTAATGGATTAATACTTTGATGCAGATCTCGATGTCCAACTTGAGGTAATTTCCCGTTTACTATATAAAGAAATAAACTTAAACCGGAATACATTTTTAACACCCTGTATCTTTGAAATCATACACTTTTGAACAAAGGTAAGTTGGGTTAGATCATTAATTTTAGTGTCAAGAATATGCATGTGGAAGCATTTTTTCACAACTTTTAGAGATACTCTGTATAAAGTGAACAAAAAAATTATATAGTTCTTTATATTTATAATAACGTCTTTAAAATTCTAAATTGACAATCTTTATTACCCAGTTTTAAAATAAAAGTATAACGGTCAATTCAAAGTTTTATTGTTCTCAGTCTACTTTAAATTTTAGATAAGGAACTTTAATGGATTAATACTTTGATGCAGATCTCGATGTCCAACTTGAGGTAATTTTCCCGTTTACTATACAAAGAAATAAACTTAAACCGGAATACATTTTTAACACCCTGTATCTTTGAAATCATTCTCTTTTGGACAAAGGTAAGTGGGGTTAGATCATTAATTTTAGTGTCAGGAATATGCATGTGGAAGCATTTTTTCACAATTTCTAGAGATACTCTGTATAAAGTGAACAAAAAAAAATCTATAGTTCTTTATAATAACGTCTTGAAAATTCTAAATCGACTATCTTTATTACCCAGTTTTAAAATAAAAGTATAACGGACAATTCAAAGTTTTATTGTTCTCAGTCTACTTTAAATTTTAGATACGAAACTTTAATGGATTAATACTTTGATGCAGATCTTGATGTCCAACTTGAGGTAATTTTTCTCATTTACTATATAAAGAAATAAACTTAAACCGGAGTACATTTTTAACACCCTGTATCTTTGAAATCATTCTCTTTTGGACAAAGGTAAGTGGGGTTAGATCATTGATTTTAGTGTCAAGAATATGCATGTAAAAGCATTTTTCAACAACTTCTAGAGATACTCTGTATAAAGTGAACAAAAAGAAAATTCTATAGTTCTTTATAATAACGTCTTTAAAATTCTAAATCAACAAACTTTATTGCCCAGTTTTAAAATAAAAGTATAACGGTCAATTCAAAGTTTTATTGTTCTCAGTCTACTTTAAATTTTAGATAAGGAAATTTAATGGATTAATACTTTGGTGCAGTTCTCGATGTCCAACTTGAGGTAATTTCCTTGTTTACTATATAAAGAAATAAACTTAAACCGGAATACATTTTTAACACCCTGTATCTTTGAAATCATTCGCTTTTGGACAAAGGTAAGTGGGTTAGATCATTTATTTTAGTGTTAAGAATATGCATGTGAAAGCATTTTTTCCACATCTTTTAGAGATACTCTGTATAAAGTGAACAAAAAAAATGTCTATAGTTCTTTATAATAACGTCTTTAAAATTCTAAAATGAACAAACTTTATTGCCCAGTTTTAAAATAAAAAGTATAACGGTCAATTCAAAGTTTTATTGTTCTCAGTCTACTTTAAATTTTAGATAAGAAACTTTAATGGATTAATACTTTGATGCAGATCTCGATGTCCAACTTGAGGTAATTTCCTCGTTTACTATATAAAGAAATAAACTTAAACCGGAATACATTTTTAACACCCTGTATCTTTGAAATCATTCTCTTTTGGACAAAGGTAAGTGGGGTTAGATCATTTATTTTAGTGTCAAGAATATGCATGTGAAAGCATTTTTTCCACAACTTCTAGAGATACTCTGTATAAAATGAAAAAAAAATCTATAGTTCTTTATAATAACGTCTTTAAAATTCTAAATCGACAATCTTTATTACCCAGTTTTTAAAATAAAAGTATAACGGACAATTCAAAGTTTTATTGTTCTCAGTCTACTTTAAATTTTAGATAAGAAACTTTAATGGATTAATACTTTGATGCAGATCTCGATGTCCAACTTGAGGTAATTTCCTCGTTTACTATATAAAGAAATAAACTTAAACCGGAATACATTTTTAACACCCTGTATCTTTGAAATCATTCTCTTTTGGACAAAGGTAAGTGGGGTTAGATCATTTATTTTAGTGTCAAGAATATGCATGTGAAAGCATTTTTCCACAACTTCTAGAGATACTCTGTATAAAATGAAAAAAAAATTCTATAGTTCTTTATAATAACGTCTTTAAAATTCTAAATCGACAATCTTTATTACCCAGTTTTAAAATAAAAGTATAACGGTCAATTCAAAGTTTTATTGTTCTCAGTCTACTTTAAATTTTAGATAAGGAACTTTAATGGATTAATACTTTGATGCAGATCTCGATGTCCAACTTGAGGTAATTTCCCGTTTACTATACAAAGAAATAAACTTGATTTAAGTTTAGGACGTCTCGAGAAAGCGTAACGAGGACTCGTATAAAATACATTTTTAAATTAGAAATTTATGATGATGGCTTGAAATGCTGGCTGCACTTACTTCTTTCAGAAATCGATGTAACCCAAAGTGGTTTAGTGTCGTTATTTACGGAATAGCCCATTAAATTTGTGGAAAAGTGACTGTTTTTGACAGTAAATTTAGACTTAATGCTTTATTGTTATTTTGATATACCTTACAATCATCAATTTTGGGCGTTTAACTAATTATAACCGCGGTAATAACTGGTGACAACTTTGACGTATAATCCATTGTTTAAACGTCAACATAACCGATTGGTAAATACCGTTTTAAAATTGGTTCTTCGCCTAAAATTGATGAATATTGACTATTGCAAGAATAGGTTCGTATACAGGGTGGCGCTTCTTCGCTAATCTTGCAAAGTATCAGAGTTGGGTCGAATACTGAAATTTGGTATTCGAATACGAATACGAATACCGTAAAAAAGTATTCAAATACCGAATATTTTCGAATACCTACAAATAAAAGTATTCGAATACTCGGTATTCATGAATACCACGATTGGGTATTCATGAATACTGAAGAGCAAAAAAACTCCTTTCTCTTGAAAAAGCAACTCATATTTTTCTACGTTTTTCCATAACAAATTTTTTTTTTTTAACTTTGGACAATCCACGAAGGCTGAAAGCCTAAATACTAACGTACCGTGGGTGTCTTAAGCGAGGTAAGAAGGAGTTTGTTAACACGGGACTTAAAAACTTGAAGATTTGGGGGAAAGGAAAGACCTCCGCTGGCAGTAGGTTCCACAGTCTAGAAACTCTAGGGATAAAAGAACGAACGAAATGGGAAGTTCGGGGCCTGTCCAATTGAACTGTATAGGGATGCATACGCGCGGCACCACGAGTTTTTCTGTTGGGAACTGCAAGAGGAGGGACTATACTGGACAATTCGTCGGAGCAGAAGCCGTAAAAGTATCTATAGAAGAGCGATAGATCTCCCATAGCTCGACGATGGGCAAGAGAAGGAAGTCTTTGAGTAAGTAAAGGATCATTAATAAGACGAACAGCCCTTCTTTGAATGGCATCAAGAATGCTGAGGGTTGTAGGGGATGCCATTCCCCAGACATGAGAACAATACTCCAGAGGGGGTCGAATTTGGGACACATACAAAGTGTATAAATTGGAAGGAGAAATGCAGTGGCGTACCTTGTTCTTGCTTAAAAACTAATCAGCACACAAGACGCCTCCCAAATTTTCCAAAAATAACTTTTCTATTTTTTAAACTATTGACTTTTGGAATGGGGATACAAGTACATACTATCTACGATTTACCAGATAGTCATGATTTAAAATGACATAATAAAATTTATTATACACATCCCTTTTGTGTAAAATGAAGATAAATACATATTAGTCTAACCTAATACATAGAAAACTTAGTTTGCAATGTCACTTTTTATATGTTGTACCAAGTTACTTGTTTTTTTAATAGCAAAACCCCAAAGAAGTTAAAATAATTAATTTAGATATATTTTTGTTGCAAAAATAAATGTATATCTGTTCAAATTTACTTACCTATTAGGACCATAGAAACATATTGAATTACATTTTTTTTTTTAATTTGTAAAACTAACTTCCTAAACTGTTAGTTTGCAAATGATGATATATATGACCTATATCAAATTTTACCCCGTCGTCGGCAAAACCACCGCGAACATGTTTTAACCCGCTTAAGATGCATAAAAAGTAACGTAATATTCATAAAATAAGCAAACAGTATTTAAATTAAGGATTTGATTATCAGAGTATAGGTATTGAATATCAGTATTCGAATACTGGTATTCGAATACCAGTACCCGAATACCAGTATTCGAAAACTAGAATATTCAAAAACGATATTCAGAATAAAGAATATCGAATACTGACCAAAAAAGTATTTCGTCAAATATCGAATACAAAACACATAAATCTATTCGAATAGTATTCGAATACCGCACAAATGTATTCTGAATACTACCCAACTCTGCAAGGTATAGCAAAAACCAAAAAAAACAGAACAAGTCTGATTGCACAATCTTGGTTTTTCATTTTTAAAACAAATGGATGTGGTTTTAAAACTTTTTTAAACATTTTTTTTCTAAGAAGAGAGGAGGGGCTAACCAAAAAAAAATCCAAATTTCAAAATAAAGACTTTCCTTACCAAAGTGTTCATCTTGGGTACAATAGCAACTAGTGTGTTAAAGAACGATGTTAAAAAACATTAAGGACAATTCTACTATTAAAAATATAAAAAGAGTTCATATAAACATGGGCCCGCAAATTTCTCGTTCTCAAGATACAAAGCGTTAAACTTGTAATTTTTTTAATATCTTAAATATCTTTTACCCAATTTTGTTTTAATTTGAAAATGGTATTTACGATACCAAGGAGATAATTTATCAATAACCTAATTTCATTTATTAAGTCCAGTGGCGTCTCGAGAGGAAATTAAAGAAATATTTCTAACAAAAATACGTTAAGCTAATGACTGTGTTTAATTTCTTTAGAATAAGCCAATAAAAATTCTGCTTTTATGTTTTCTATTTTTTTTTATCTTTTTTAGTTTAAGAGAAATAAAATAAATCTACCTAACTGGTATATCAGTCATCGTTGATGGCCACTCTTCAAGCTTTCTCACGAAATTAATGGCTGGAGTGCCTCAGGGTTCAGCACTAGCACCAACTTTGATTCTTCTTCACAACAACGACCTTTCTTCTTCCACAACCAATCCCATTCATAGTTATGCTGACGATAGTACCCTTCACTCCACTTTTCAGGTTCCCAAACCAATCTCTCAATCCGACTTGGAAAGCAAACGCAGAGCGATGCAGATATCTCTTTCACAGGATCTCAATTTGATATTGGATTGGGGCGCCAAAAATCTCGTTCAATTTAATGCATCCAAAACACAATCGTGTTCCTTGTCGCGAAAAAAATCATCAAACACCTCATCCTTTGCTTATGAGTGGCCAGGTTTTGCAGAGCGGGGACACATTTAACCTTGTGGGCATCACATTTGAGAATAACCTTAACTGGCATAAACACATTGTATCTATAGCCACCGCGGCTTCAAAAAGCTTGGATTTCTTTTCCGAGCCAAAAGTATTTTTCTCCTTCCAATTTATACACTTTGTATGTGTCCCAAATTCGACCCTCTCTGGAATATTGTTCTCATGTCTGGGGAATGGCATCCCCTACAACCCTCAGCATTCTTGATGCCATTCAAAGAAGGGCTGTTCGTCTTATTAATGATCCTTTACTTACTCAAAGACTTCCTTCTCTTGCTCATCGTCGAGCTGTGGGAGATCTATCGCTCTTCTATAGATACTTTTACGGCTTCTGCTCCGACGAATTGTCCAGTATAGTCCCTCCTCTTGCAGTTCCCAACAGAGAAACTCGTGGTGCCGCGCGTATGCATCCCCATACAGTTCAATTGGACAGGCCCCGAACTTCCCATTTCGTTCGTTCTTTTATCCCTAGAGTTTCTAGACTGTGGAACCTGCTGCCAGCGGAGGTCTTTCCTTCCCCCCAAATCTTCAAGTTTTTAAGTCCTGTGTTAACAAACTTCCTCTTACCTCTGCTTAAGACACCCACGGTACGTTAGTATTTAGGCTTTCAGCCTTCGTGGATTGCGGTTAATTTTACCTCCTTCATTTTTAAATGAGGCCTCCTAAAAGCTCTCTCTCTCTCTCTATTTTTTTCTTGGTTTTGGTCCTTTCGGGTCCAATCCACCACTCTCCCCTTCCGGACTATGCTTTCCAGGGCTTCGTCGGCGGAAAATCTGGATAATCGAGCTCGTAGCTCCCAGAAATTCCAAAAAGAAAACAAATAATTCAACAATCGATGCAATGCATAAATTGTCGGCTGTCAAACCAAGATCTGCTACTGGTGTTACGTATAACCTTCACTTTCACTACTGACAGTTCCCATGGCACGCCCATCTATTTCCCGCCATTTGAGAAATACCTCGTGTTCACCACCAAACAGGATACCATCAGCTTATAGGAATCTTCGCTCACAGCGCTTAGATCCAGAAGAAAGATGCCGTCAATTTAGCGTGAATCTTTCCTTGATCCCCGAAGGTAAAAACGTTCGTACGACACCTCTAGCCGCCACTCCGGGAAGAACTTTGTAGTCCTCTACGCACGTCCGCACTGTCCGGAGGTCAAACAAAGAGTCCTCCTTAAAGCTAGTTTAAACAGACACGAAAAACGAATTGCGAAATCCGAATTTCATTCTCATTGGTCAATAGTAAGATACTATACAGGTAGGTATTCGTATCCTGCAATGCATCATGGGATTTTTGTCAAACGGTGCCAGAAACATAGATATCTCACATTTAGATACACAGAGCCTAGTTGCCTTTTGCGGATTTTTACGACCTCGCGCAGTAAACAAACTCGATGCCCACCGGAAGGTTTTGGTACATGCGCATTAAAAGTCATGTTCAGTACCGGACTTAAATCTTTTTTATATCATTAAATAATTTAAAAATTTTAAAATCTGAGTGTCTTAATATGTAAAAAAAAATATTCGTTATATATTTATATAATACTTTATATTATTTTACATTTCTTTAAGGATATAAATTAGGTAGTGATAAAAAAATTCAAGAACACGATACTTCAACAGTGAATATCTCTCTCTCTATTTTTTTTCTTGGTTTTGGTCCCTTCAGGTCCAATCCACCACTCTCCCACTTCGGACTATGCTTTCCAGGGCTTCGTCGGCGGAAAATCTAGATAATCGAGCTCGTAGCTTCCAGATATTCCAAAAGAAAACAAACAATTCAACAGTCGATGCAATGCATAAATTGTCGGCTGTCACACCAAGATATGCTACTGGTGTTACGTATAACCTTCACTTTTACTACTGACAGTTCCCATGGCACGCCCATCTATTTCCCGCCATTTGAGAAATACCTCGTGTTCACCACCAAACAGGATACCATCAGCTTATAGGAATCTTCGCTCACAGCGCTTAGATCCAGAAGAAAGATGCCGTCAATTTAGCGTGAATCTTTCCTTGATCCCCGAAGGTAAAAACGATCGTACGACACCTCTAGCCGCCACTCCGGGAAGAACTTTGTAGTCCTTTACGCACGTCCGCACTGTCCGGAGGTCAAACAAAGAGTCCATCAACAGTGAATAAGGACAAATATTTGCTAAATTATCTTTGAACAAAAGGTAAACGGATTACCTGGGTCACGTTGACAGAAATAATTATTTAATATCGTAAGTTTAATGTCACTATATATAATATTAAAAAAAAAGGATATGACCCAGATTCTGTAATGTATTTTGGACTACTAAACAATAGTAATTAAAAGTAATAGAGTTATAAAAGTATTCTTTTAACTTTTTTTATATCGTGGAAATTTTTTCCTTTTTTGTCAGTAAATAAAAACATATTTTATATTTCTAACATTTTACGATAGCTAAGTTTAAACGTTCGTCACATCCTCATAGTAAATTTTCTTTTTGGAGTACGTGCTCACGATATCCCGACATTTAAGCAACGAGTCTTAAAGACACAAAATAAATTTTAAAATAATACTTCAAAAGGCAGTAAAATCATAATTGGCTGAAAGCCCAGCGTAATCAAACAACTGTGCACGTAAAAATATAATTAACCGAAAAAACGTCCGCAGCGTTCACAACAGTTATTTTCGATTAGACTTATTTTTTATTTTGTCAAATTATTATATAAAAGAAACTAAAAAATATGTTTACCTCAATTTACGTGTAATTTTTTTACTAATAATTAAATAACTCCTAACTATCTCTTTATAAATCAAAACTTTCTTCCTTAAAAGGCGTTGCAAACCAGAGCTGACCCTCCCATTATATACAGAGTGATTCAAAAATCGATCATGAAACTTAAGGGGGTAATTCTACTTGACAAAATATAGGGTAAAGCTTCATATAATTTTTTGCAAAATGTCATTCGTTTTCGAGTTACAAGCCGTCAAAGTTCAATTTTTATTTTGGTTTTTCGCAATATTGCATTTATTTTTTAACCAATCTAGTTGATATTTGGCACACGAATCGAGCTTTGCAGATTCTAAAATTTTAAGACAAAAGTACTTTTTTTAAATACCGCCAGAGGGCACTTTACCTAAAACCTAAAATTTATTTACTTCATAACTTTTTATTTTGACAGATATCGCAAAGCTGGGGGCGCCATTTTATAGACAATCAAAAACTTAAAAATAAGGTATTTTTATTAAAGTCGATGAACCTCACCGTTTGGGGACCAATAGACATCAAAGTCTTTATCAATTTCAATTAAATTACCTACATACATACAGAATGTCCAGTAACTCAACCGACAAAGTTCACGGGGCGATTCTACAACAGAAAATAAGAAAAACCTTTATATAAACATATGTCCTAAAGGTCTTAGTTTTTAAACTACGGTGTGTTAAATATTTAAAACAAAAAACTTTTTTTTTTAATATTCAAACTTTAACTATGTAAAACTTTTGAACCCTGTATCTCCAAAATCATTAATTTTTGGACTGAGGTAAGTTAAGTTAGATTGTTATATTCTAGCCTCAAAAATTTGTAGTAGCAGTATTTCCGCATTCTTTAAAGACACACTGTACAACTTTTTTATGCTTAACAAAATTGTTTTGGATCACCCTATCTACATCTTTTTTCGTTAAAGAGCAAAAACGATTCTTTTTATCTTTTCAGAAAATGTATTTTCAGGCTATTTGCCCCCAAGAAAAATTAGGGATCTTTGACAAAAAGTATCCCAACTAATCCTGTTTCCGTATTATTTTACCCCTGATAAAATACTACTTTTATCCCACTCGCATTATTTCTAGTTTTAATGAGGAAGGATTTTTTCTTTGTCGTAAAAATCTTTTTATGCGAGAGGCGTAAATTTCAATGAAAATTCAAGCAGACTGCATTCATGGAGCTGGGTGAAAGATTATATTCTTTATAAAACCAGATGAATAAGGTCCCGAGAGCTGTTCAGAGAGATGCCCTGGTTGATTCTAAAAAATGTGGGTAGTTTTAAGGGCAGATTTCTGTCCAAGAAAAAACAAATAAATTAACACGTACAGGGTGTGATTTCGTTGAAATTGCAGGGTATTTTGATTATTATTAGAGATAAGGACTTGCGGTTTTCGCAACTAGGGCTGGCAAAAACCGGAAAAAAACAAAACCGGTTAACCGGTTTTTATAAAAACCGGTTTCGGTTAAAACCGGTTAACTGAATATTTAAAAACCGGTATTAAAACCGGTATTACAAACCGGTTTTTAAAACCGAAAAACCAAAACCGGTTTTTAAAACCGAAAAACCGAAAACGGTTTTCAAAACCGATACACCGAAATCGGTTTTAAAACCGAAAATGCCTTTAAAATCGAAAATCGAAAACGGTTCTCAAAACCGAAAAAGGCTTTTCTAAACCACAGTTAACAGAAAATCGAAAAGTAATTATTCTCTATTAATCGTTTTTGCGTTGATTACGGATTTGCCCATGAGCTGTGGTGTTAAGTGATTATCATTATTCATCCTAGAATATTCTTTAAAAGAAATTGGTTAAATATATATAAAAATAAAAATATAACATCCCTGTTAATAAAGTGCAAGATTCTAAAAGATGATCAACAAAATACCTATTAATTGATATTCAAAGAACCGCTTTTCGATTTTGGTCCGATTATCCAAAAAACCGGTATTCGAAAACCGATTATCCGAAAAACCGGCATTTGAAAACCGCTTTTTAAAACCGGTTAACCGATATTCGAAAACCGATATTCGAAAACCGGTTTTCAAAACCGGTTAAGCGGTATTCGAAAACCGGTTTTCAAATACCGGTTAACCGGTATACAAAACCGGTTTTCGAATACCGGTTTTCGAATTTTGACCAAAACCGCGGTTAACACCGGTTAACCGAAAAACCGGTTTCGGTTGCCAGCCCTATTCGCAACCTGTTGCTACTTTTTAATAAAACGAGACAGAAGGAAAGTATTTTTTTTGAAACCCCCGAATTTCACTTGTCTTTAAACTAATAACCAAAGTAAAAACTGATATAAGTAGATATTTTAACGTGGAATCCAGTGGTGTAGTTAGATTTTTTTTTTAATTTTATATTTTGATTAGAGCTTGTCAAAACTTATAATTCTTAATAGTTATTTAATATTTTTTGGACTCTTAAATGATAATTTTAATTTTTAAGTTAAATTTCGCGTAGTGGGCCATGATATAGACATCTTAGGGTGCTTTCAGACGGGCGACTTTTTGCAATCGAAGTTGACTACAAAAATATCGACGTCTTGTCGCCAGTTTCGACTACAACTGTAGTTGTAACTAACGTGTAGTCAGTCGACGGGATCGGCGACAATCAGCGGCAGAAGTTCGGTTGCAGTCGAAAAATGCTCGTATTAAAAGGAATCGCTTTTTCCATGGTTGTTAAATGACAACTGCAAGTAGCGACAATCAACCACAAACGATCGACTTTTTGCAGTCAACTTCGACTGCAAAAAGACGCACGTCTGAAAGCGGCCTTAAAAAAGGAATGTTACTTCAGTTCAAAATTTGTTTGTTGTTTATAACCAATAGAAAAACGCCATAAAAACAACATTTGATATTCTATTATTTTATAGTTTCGAAAATATAGCCATCGCCGCTTATTTCGGACAATTACAGTTTCATTTTTACAAGTTACCAAAAGCTATATATTACGTATTTTTGTGAAATAAATAAAATTATTTGCACACACTGGGGACAAGATATCCCAATGACGATTTGGGTTTAAAAACTTAGAAAAAAATGGTAAAAACCTTTATATTTTTGGACGTGACAACGTCTTATAATTCAGTGGACCCGGCTCTACGCACCACAAAACATGACTCATGCGGCGTTACCTCTCGCGTTCCATTTAAGGCTTGAAGTGCAAGCGAGAGCGCGGAACGAGCGACAAAGAGGCACAATCTCCGCGTCGTTCGACATCTGTTTCTCTCCTACTTGAGTAAGCGTGTAGTAAAAGTGAATGTGGTGTCAATTGCTTATAGCAACGATAATTGCGGCCAAAAGGTAATGGTTCTTTTGATATTAAATATATGTTCAGTGATATATTTGCGAACATTCGTGCGCTGTCATAAAATAAATAGCATCGGTCCGCTAGTGCAGCGATTGTAGGTTATACTATAATTGACAAAACTATAACAATAAGTTAACAAGAACTATTTCACGATGAGTAAAAAATCAATGGCTTTACTATTCAATCGAAATAGTATATTACATTACAAGGGTGGAAAATGACTTGCACGAGTGGGAATATTGTTGCACGAGGCGTCAGCCGGTGAAACAAACCACGCGCGATGTAAGAAAGTGATTTTCACACAAGTAATGTACACTATTTTCCTACGACCACAAGTTATTCACCAAAAAAACAATAAAAGTTAAGTTTGTCTTCACGGAAAAAACCAGAAAACAATTTGAAAATTTTGCATCACTAGGGTGGACAGGTAAACGGGGCGCGAAAATATCTCTTTTACCTGCACGCCTGTAAGGTTACATTTATATCATGAGTAAATGGGGCACAGCCCTTCCGGAAGGGGTGTGGGTCAGGGCGGTAAAATTCCTATAATTGATACTAATAATTTGTATACCACTTAATCAGTTCAGTTCTCATTGTAATAGTGAATAGATGGGAGAAAGATTTCCGCTCGAGATTTTAATAGTGAGAAAATGTCGGTATCAGTAATTGAAAGTGTGAGTGGAAAGATTTAATAGCCTACAAAATTTTACATTTTCAAAGACAGTAAACAAAGAATGTAAATATTTTTGATGCAATAAATGTTTCGTAATTAATAATTTTTTAAAAATAGACCAACATTTTATTTCTCGATACCTTTACTTTAAAGAAAACATTTGCGCCCCGTTTACCTATACGATTTTTATCGACCCCAAGATCCACTGCCCCATTTACCTGTTCAATAAAACCTACGATCGCTTTTTATCATTTAAATTAAAAAGTTATCGCAAAAAAATATTGCATGGCTTTTTCAATGTAAATCCCATTAACAGCCTGATAACTCCAAATTTATTTTTAAATAACAATGACAGCGATGACAGCTTTATATTATACTTTGCAACACTAGTGTTGTAAAGAGTACTAACACTAGTGTAAGGCATTTTCGATGCATGAAAACAGTGTGCTATTCACTATTTTCACATGTGGTCGTAGGAAATAATTATAATTGCGAATCATTCCATGGTATTTTCTTATGACGTCGTTACGTTCAACTATTGTCAGTAAACCGACTTTGCACTTGACAACCTATTTTTTTAATGGTTGTTGCTTGAAGAACATTTTTATGTGTTTAAAATTCATTTTCTTATCCAGAAATTAATCAGTGACAACCAATTACACCAATTTTTCAGAACCACCCATTTCTTTATAAAAGCAGATGAATAAGGTCCCTAGAGCTGTTCGGAGAGATGCCCTCACGTTTTAACTTGATGTTATTTACTAAAGAAAAAAACCCTTTCTAAATTGTACGTCCTGACAGGTCCGTGCAGTTGAGAGAATAGAACAAACTGCACGTGCAGCTATCGGTGTGTTTAAGTCCGGGTTGATAGGAAAAAAGCTAATAAAGGTTTTTTAGTTCTAATTGTGCAAAAGCAATAGGAGATCTAGAAATTCAAAAATTTAAATCTTACAAAAGAAAGCAAGCAAATTATGTTAGATTTTTGAGTTTATAGATGAAATAGTTATGGAGTGTTCATTTAGAAGGGGCATGTCCACATTTTATTAAAATTATATGTTAATCTCGAAATTTCTTTTAGCATTTCTATGAATTTACATTTTTCAGTAAATTTAAAATAATGCAAAGCGTTATAAATATTCAATGTAGAAGTATAACATTCACTTTATATTAAAATCCAAAAAATCCAATTAATATGTATTTTATAGTATTTTGTAGTATAATATATTACTAATTTATATTGAAAGCAGATCCAGTACAATAAATTGGATTATTGGATGTCAATTCTAATTACCATGCTTTAAATTTTTCGCGCTAAAACAAAAAGTTTTTTTTTTAATTTTGCAAAAAATTGCCTTTTATCAATTTCCACTCTCTTCCAACCCCAACAAGTATCTCTTATTAATGCTATTTTTACTATACCGATTTCAGAGCCATACGTAGGGGGCAATCGCCCCTCTTCCCCAGGAGTCTTTATACAGTGTGTCCCAGAATAGGCGTTACAAGAGGACAAATGTACCAAAAATTTTGAATGTTTTAAACTGGTCGCAAGGATTAAAACTAATAAAGTTAAAAGTTTTACTCTTGATTGGTATATACAGGGTAAGTTATAAGTAAAAGTATAAACCAAGAGTAAAGAACCTTTATTTTTAAAATAGGATAAAATTGTGTAAATGTCGTAGATCTCCATCCTCATTCCATTTAAAACTTCTTTAGTAGTTATGACAATAAAAATAATTTTGCAGTGATATAGAGGGAAACCACC
Source organism: Listronotus bonariensis (assembly GCA_014170235.1). NCBI lineage: Eukaryota > Metazoa > Arthropoda > Insecta > Coleoptera > Curculionidae > Listronotus > Listronotus bonariensis. Next base: position 57,342 of record JACEGR010001359.1, on the reverse strand, counting down.
ATTTTAGAAACACCCAGTATACTACGGGGGTCCATAAAATAATATTTTTTTACGAATAGAAAGTTTAACTATGCACGAGCCGTTAGGCTGAGTGCGACAATTCCATAAGTAAAAAGACACTTTATGCGTATAAAAATGTATCAAAATGCCATTTTATACATGCACAGCCATTATATTGCAACAAAAAATCATAGCCTCCTATTTTTACACAGAAAATTATTCTCAATGGATGGTGTGTATTCGGGTACACGTCATAAATAAAATCAAAAGTACTAAAAACCAAAAAAAATTTAAACAAGTAAAAAGATAATTAAAAATCGACGTTTGCGGTGGCAAATCTGCCACCGTTGTCAAGATAAATGGAATAAAATAATAAAAATAAAGTTTACTATTATTTAGGTTTTAAAATTTAAAATTTTTATGTTTTTTTAGGATATTCTAAAAACTTATGTCATTGGTTGTTATAGTGTCATAGTGACATAGGATAACTGGTTGCTGGTGTATTGATTGTTTATTTTACAAAAAGGTGAATAGTTAGTTAATTTTAAGTCTTCCTGAAGATACTTCAGTATCAAGCAAAGGCAACCAAGTGTTATTTAAATTAACTGAAATTGATGCTACACAATTATCTTTGTTTAATAATATATACGCACTTTCTTTGATTTTGCGTTTTTTAGAACAAGTTTCTTTGCGAAAATGCCTGAAGCATCCCAGTTTATTCTATGATTGTTATCAAATGCGTGTTGGCAGATTTTTGATTTATGAAATTCTGTTTTTTTAATATATGTTCTGTGTTCTTTATGCGTTTGGCTAATGGTCTACAAGTTTCACCTATATAAAACTTATTGCATTCTGCAAGGTATTTTATAATTGACATTTTTGTATTTTCATTTAAGTTGTATGGTTTTGTTTTTGTTAATTGAGATCAGATTGTGTTCTGTGTTTTAAAGATTGTGCGAATATTAAATTTGTGCCCTATTCGTTGAATTTTATTTGATAGTCCGGGAATGTATGGTAAAAATAAATTTGTAATAGGTCTATTTTGATTTTGTCTTATAACTGGAGTTTCAAATTCAAGGAAACAATTATTTATAAAATCAAGAGGATAATTATTTTGAATTAAAATATTTTTAAATAATCTTTTTCAATATTTATATTTTGATTAGAACAAATGACTTTATCTATCAAATAGACTTTTTACAATTCCCTTTTAACCATTATTGGGTGATTTGAGTTAAAATTTAAGTATCTATTTGTGTGTGTAGGCTTTCTGTAGATTTTTGTTTCAAAATTGTTTAAATCTTTTTTATTAAAATGTCAAGAAATGGTAGTTGTGAGTTGTTTTCTTTTCTAACGTAAACTTAATTGTTGGTTCTTGTGTATTAATGTGTGTTAAAAAATTATTTAAACAGTGTTCGTCATGTTGGTATATAGAAAAAATGTCATCTATATATCTCCACCAAACTAAAGGTTTATATTGATAATTTTCTACAAAATTTGATTCAAACTATGCATTTATTATTTAATTTTAGAAAATTGTATGTACCTACCTACTTTTTATAGAAATAATGCTAAAACAGTATAAATTCCTTACTAATTTCTTAGTCATTCAAATTTATTATTACTATTTATTTTCAATATAAAAAAAAATGACGAAATCAAAGGTAACTTGACCGTTTTGTTCAGTTGTGGTCGCGTTTACTGTACATTGCATAAATTTATATTTAAGTTTATTGAAACAAAACACTAAATTAAAGTATAAAAAAGCATTGAAGTGTTAAAAAAGTAACTTTTTTACCACTTCATGTAGTGAACTAAAATGGAGTACTTTAACTTCATGTTAACGATTAAAAAACAGCTTTTTTTAACGGTCGTGGAAAAAAGTTCTATATTACATTACTGATGGTAAGAACCCAAAAATGTGACTCGTGTAGTTTTTACCCAACCAGTAACATACAACCATTTCTACCAAATAACTACGTTTTCGAAGCCTGTTGAGTTCATGTTTTCCTTACATTTAAATGATAATTTCTTCCCTCATATCTCAGACCGTCTGGCTAGTTCAGCTTTCTGAAAGATGGCCGCTTCTTGACATATCTTGATTTTAAATAATAGCCGCTGGCAGCTTTTCGGATGATGAATTTTTGGAAGCAGAATGTCGACGCGACAGAGCGGACTCTATGTTTTCTTGGGAAATACGAGCAATTATTTTTCGTTTTTACATGGGAACGATCTTGGAGATATATTACTAAAAATGTATTTTCTAGCTGGTTTTATAAAATTAATTTTGTTGTTAAAATTTGTAACTTTACTACGTTTTCTTTAATTAAACCACTTTACATAAAAAGTATACCGGATGGTGCATCGCCGAGCGGAACATAGAAAACCCCATGTAATTTTTTCTTTATCTTTGGAACCCAGATGCGAAAGTGCGGCGAAATACGCTTACTTGTTTCTATGACCTTGAGAAAGAATAAATGGAAAATCTGCACCAATGCATGGATCGTAATATCTTTAATTTGTAAAGGTTAAACCGCACCAAGGCGCTAAGGAGAGATAGACTTTTATAGTAATTAATTATGCCGCTTTTTTATGTGGGGAAAACGGGACAAAAGAATAATACACTATTTGAAAATTAAATTTTTCTTTATTAAAAATATTACAAACTAAAAATTTTACCTATGCTTTGAAGGGTAAAATATTGTTAGTAGATGTCACGTTTAGATCAATTTGTAATAAAATGTCTATACCTGGTTGCACAAAACATTTTAAAAACGATTAAACTAATGGGGGTTTAGAATGTTTAACAAAACGCCATATTAAAAAAAAGTTGTCTAAAAACTGCTTATTAAATTAATTAAAGGTATTCCGTTTTACTAGCTTAATTGTTTAATAAAAAGTTTTGTGTAACTGGGGATTAAAACAAAATAATTGAAAGCAGAGTAACAAGAGTTTCTAAAGAAACCCCGACGCAATCTTTTAAAGCAATGCAGATGTTGCCATAGTAATAGGAGTATGTTATTTTTTGAATACTGAGAAAACACCTAATTTTTCTTTATTTGAAATATAGCCTTTCAAATGGTAGTGCAGCTATAAATAAAAAAAAATAGTTTCCTTCCTTTAGGCACATGTCGAAGTATTTTGTAAAAACTTTGTATTAATGTTAAATAGTTTTAAAAAAATATTACTTTTTTAAGATTTATTTAATATTTACCTGATAAAATAGTATTTTTTTTTGGAAGGTTCTCAGAATTGTCTGTATTTCTTGATGATAATGGCTTGAGAAATATTGTCGGCACGTTAGCGTTAAATAGACGTTTCATTGCGGATGACGAGATAGAAATAAATTTATTTTCAAAATGATCACCGCACAATTTATAATTCATCAGATCTTTTTTCAAAAAATCTTCTCTTCCGGCAGACTTAAGCCAGACCTTTGCGCTAAAAAATATGTTTTTAATATAGAAGAACCATCCACATAATTATCCAAATATTTTTTTGTAAATAGAACTTGCTACATCAAGAAAAATACTTATAATGCATTTTTATATTAAAAAGTATTATGGTTACGTGAACATTGATGTGCCCAATATTATCGATAGCCTAGAAAGAGTATTTACATACTAAAAAAATTTACCCACCTAAAAAAAACTTTATCATCCGCGCCTGATCTTTTCTTCTGACCATCTTGAGGTCTGCAACCCAAGCTTGAGCAAATCCTCATTTAGCATCGTGGGCTCCCATACTATACGGAATAAAAGTCTATTTAAAATTTTATATTTTTTAAATAAAAGCATCATCTGCTATAAATAAATAGGTTTTAAAACGTAAAAAATCAAATTTAAAATGTCAATACTCCTTGATTGAAGTCATTCAAAATTATTTACGGCAAAACATACAATAGATCGGTAACCTTAAACGTCTAAAGTGCTTTAATAGCAATATCGAAAATTGCATTCGAAATGTCACAGACTGAATGCTGTATATAGTGTGGAAAACTAGCAAAGAATATTATATTTTACCCGGAAAAGGCCTAAGGCAAAGAGCTGGTAGGAGAAACTAGCCTAAAATCATCTATTCGCTGGGTAAACAGACTACAGCATAATTTTTGAGACTTCCCGGTTCTTAACAGCGACCTCTTAGACGTGTATGCGGCGTGTAATATAAACTTTGTTCGCGGGTTGCAATTCCGAACCGGTTCTGGGACTATTTGCATGCGCAGTGAAAAAAGCAGCGTTCGCGGTAAGTAAAATCCTGAATTTTTAGTAACAGTTCTGTGTTCGCGGGTTACAATGGAATCAGTTCGTTACCGGTTCGTAACCTTATTAGCAATCCTGGAATTTTTGTTGGAACTAAAAGTTTAGTTCGGGATTTCATGCGCATTATCGACATGGTCAGCTGTTTGCTGTTTTTGTGGTACAGAAATAAACCGTTGTATTACAGTTTATTTGTTTATGCAACTTTTTTGCGGGTTAATATACCTGTTAAATATATTTGTTTTTAAGTTTGTGAATCTGACCGTATATGAACAAAGGATTTTTAATTGTACTCCGTACGAATGTATGTACGCAATAAAATAAATAAAGATTTAATCAAAAATATTACAAGATTTTACAATTTCTTGTTGTTTAAATTTAATCTTTAGTTAAATACACATACTTATGTTAAAAACGAGAGGAGACAGGCAATCTCGCGTCTTTCGCCGAGAGACCTCGAGTGGCTTTCGACAGCAAAACGATTTACCTTTTTGTTTGGATTTTTTATGTAGTATGCAATTTAACCATAAAAAATCCTAACCAAAATGCTAGGTTAGGAAACATCCTCCGCTGTATAGAAAATCGTTAGTGGTAAATAAAAATTCCGAACTAATAAATAACTGGACATGCGCTTTTAAACAATTCTAAACCAGTTCGGTTCTCGTTTAGAATCAGTTCATTACTAGACCCGCGAACAAAGCTATAATCACTGCAGTTACTCCTTTCGCGGTCTCCGAGTAAAGCAGTCACGTTTTCGTAGAGGCTACAAAGCTTTTCCGGGAAGGCGACTGGAGGTGTCGTACGGGCGTCTCTGTACCCTTGGGGATCGAGTAAAGATTCACGCTAAACTAATGGCTTGTTTCTTTTGGGGCTAAGTGCTATAAGCGAAGATTCCTACAATCTGATGTTTTACGTTTTGGTGTTGCGCGCGCAAGTTGCAGAAAAAGTCAGTAGTGACAGTGACGGTTATGCGCGATACTAGTAGCAGCTCTCGGCTTGACAGCTACAATTTATGCATTGTCATAGCTTTGAATTATACATTCGCTAGATATTTCTGGGAGCTTCGAGCTTGATATCCAGATTTTTCACTGACAAAGCCTAAAAAGCTTATGAGAGACATCGCTCATATGATCGAAGAGGAAAGCTGGCGAATTGACTCAGCATCAAAGCCATAAACAAAGCAGCTCAAGTTTAATTACTGCAGTTTTTATTAAAACTACCGTACAGAAAAGCGCCCCTAATTCGATTTCTTACTATTGCGAATGACTATTTCCTCATATTCAAGGTCCGTTACATTTAGTTTGTAGACTTTCTCGTTTTTTTTTATCATAAATGTCTATTTTCTTCATATTTCACAACTAAACTTGACCAAATATCAAGAAAATCAAAAATAAAGACAACAAAACACAAAATCAAAAACAATTTTTTATAACCTTAAAAACAAAACGAGAGATTAACCTTCTTCCTCGTTAGAAAGTTTTCGAGAAAATCAAGCATGATCGGATGTGTCTAGATGTAATAAAAAAACGATTGAGATTTACGTCCCCCTACCTCCACGTATTAAAAATGAACGATTTAAATGAATGTGATCAATCTAATCAAATTACCGAACGCAGCTACTGTACGTAGGTATTTAGGTTTTAATCCTTCGTCGTTTGTCCGAAGATTAAAAAAAAATCTTAATTTTCGTGACTATGAGGGGCAAAAAATGGCTAATCTCTAACACCTCCTTTTTTTATCTTTGGACAATCCACGAAGGCTGAAAGCCTAAATACTAACGTACCGTGGGTGTGTTAAGCGAGGTAAGAGGGAGTTTGTTAACACGGGACTTAAAAACTTGAAGATTTGGGGGAAGGAAAGACCTCCGCGGGCAGCAGGTTCCACAACCTAGAAACTCTAGGGATAAAAGAACGAACAAAGTGGGAAGTTCGGGGCTGTCCAATTGGACCGTATAGGGATGCATATGTGCGGCACCACGAGTATCTCTGTTAGGAGCTGCAAGAGGAGGGACTATACTGGATAATTTGTCGGAGCAGAAGCCGTAAAAGTATCTATAGAAGAGCGATAGATCTCCCACAGCTCGACGATGGGTAAGAGAAGGAAGTCTTTGAGTAAGTAAAGGATCATTAATAAGACGAACAGCCTTTCTTTGAGTGGCATCAAGAATGCTGAGGGTTTTAGGGAATGCCATTCCCCACACATGAGAACAATATTCCAGAGAGGGTCGAATTTGGGACACATACAAAGTGTATAAATTGGAAGGAGAAAAAATACTTTTTGGCTCGGAAAAGAAATCTAAGCTGTTTTGAAGCCGCGGTGGCTATAGATACAATGTGTTTATGCCAGTTAAGCTTATTCTCAAATGTGACGCCCACAAGGTTAAATGTGTCCCCGCTCTGCAAAACCTTGCCACTCATAAGCAAAGGGTGAGTGTTTGATGATTTTTTTCGCGACAAGGAACATGATTGTGTTTTGGATGCATTAAATTGAACCAGATTTTTGGCGCCCCAATCCAATATCAAATTGAGATCCTGTGAAAGAGATATCTGCATCGCCCTGCGTTTGCCTTCCAAGTCGGGTTGAGAGATTGGTTTGGGAACCTGGAAAGTGGAGTGAAGGGTACTATCGTCAGCATAACTATGAATGGGATTGGTTGTGGAAGAAAGAAGGTCGTTGGTGTGAAGAAGAAACAAAGTTGGTGCCAGTACTGAACCCTGAGGCACTCCAGCATTAATTTCGTGAAAGCTTGAAGAGTGGCCATCAACAATAACTGATATACGTCGATTAGTAAGATAACTGGAGAGCCAAGAGCAGAGTTTAGTTGGAAGACCGTAGGAGGGACGTTTATTAAGAAGTGCGTCATGCCAGACTTGGTCGAAAGCTTTAGATATATCAAGAGCAACGATCTGGGACTCACCTAGAAACTCAAGAGACTTGTTCCAGTTGTGTGAAACGAAGGAAAGAAGATCTGCTGTAGATCTCTTGTGACGAAATCCGTATTGCCTGTCATGTAAAATTTTATGTTTTTCTAAATTTTTACAAAGTATGTCATTTTAGGCCAGTTTCCCCTACTGTATATAGTGTGGAAACTAGAAAAGAATATTATATTTTACGGAAAAGTCAAGGCAAAGAACTGGTACTAAAGAATACCTAATTACTTTACCATTTTCTCGCAACATAAATTTAACTAAAAACGATATAAATCTTAACTACATTTAGTGACGAAACTTTATAAACACAATAGGGTGAAAGTTTACGTGGAAACAACTATTAAAGCAAATACAAATTTATTTAATAATTATTATTATTTTGTCAAAAGTTTTGTAATCGATATACTTGTAAATAATGGTGATATTTATAACAATAATAAACATTAAAAACTGTTAAAAAAATACATAAAACTTATAGTGGGAACATTTCAAAAGCGCAAATTCGGTACCCTTTGAAAATAATACAAAAAAACATAAAAAAGGCCGCCTGCAATCGGACTACTTTATACAAAGGCGCCGCTTTTACAGCGACGCGCCGATACTCTATGGGATAAAAATCCATTATTTTGGCAAAAAGCAACTTTGAAATTTTAATGGCTCATGCTGTGTATTTCAAAGTAGATACTCCAAACTACATGTACGCAAAATTATTAAAGGATATGACGACTTCTATTGGGGTAATAGGAAACTTGAAAATGTATTTTAAGTAAACATAAATATACAACATTTAATCTACTTAGTTTATTATTAGCCTTGTTTACTAAAAAAGTAAAAGAGTTTAAATAATAAGAGCTATTGTTGTGTTTCCGATGCAGTCTCGCGAAGTCTCGCTACTTTTGTCAAAGATTTTTTTATAATTTAGAAGGTTTTCCATTTTAAAATTTAATATATGTTTTGTCCTACACTGTATATCCTAAAAGATAAAAGCATTTTGATGAAAGATATGGATTCTACAGAATCTACCCAACAAAACAGTGTTTTTTATTTATTTTATACGTTAAAAAATAACAAAAGGTGGGAAGATGTAGAACATCACACCCTATTACGCTTTTAAGAATAATTTAAAATTATTTTTAGATTTGGATGGTCATATTTACATAACCAATTGAGAAGCCACATCAAATGTAGTATTTTTAAAAGCATTTTAAAAGATTTTTTTGGTGGTGGTATTTCAGGGTATTCCATTTTAAAAAATCATACCTATTGTCGTACCCTGTATATCATATGAGATAATAATCATCAGATTACTGATTAGAATACTACCGAATTACACTTTAGTTTATTTTGTACAATAAAAAATAATAATGTTAAGGGGGTGTAAATTTATAATATCAAATAATAAGTTTTAGGTTTCCAAAAGCATTTGTAATAATTTATAATATTTTTTCAGTAAAAAGCACCTCATTTTAAGTTAGATTGGTAAGTTTCAGAATTTTGATAAAAAAATAATTTCTATCCCATAGTGCGATGACCAGCTGCATCAACCGGCATATCATAAAAGAAATATAGCAAAGGCGGCCGCGAAGACAAGCATGCCGATTTATTTGCTTTAAACTTTTTGTGATTTTTGTTTCTTATCAAAGAGCACCGAATTTACATTTTTAAACTGTTCTTTCTATACTTAAACAACCAAAAATAACAAGTAAGTAGAAGTTTAGAAAAATTAAGTGAATTAATAACATATGGTATTAATCTACAGGGTTATTTATTTTAAAGTAAACAGGGCCTTATTTTTAAACTTCACACTTTGTGTATTTTTTCTGTAGAATTAATTAATCTAATAAGAAAAACATTTGAAACAAAAACAAAAGAGTTACATTACGAGTAATTATTTAAATGGAATAGCCCATATATTATTATATCAATGGATAGATAAATTTTACCGAGGAATTCGGTGATATAGGGGTTGCTGGGTTTATTTTCTGCCGTTCTGATGAAATTGTTTAAGAACTGCATAACACAGTAAGGATAGCTTCACCTGAATAAACCTGGCTGTCACAGCAGGGTGTCCGTTATTTCACAAATCATTTTTTTAGAACTGAAATTTTAGTTTATAGCCTAAAAATATGTATCCAATGTAAAAATGCTCTTAATTCCTGATTTAATCCGTACCGAAATCATGTTGCTTTTCCCGTTTAAATAACATGGGATTTTTGACTTTTTCCTTTTATTTTTTTCTGTGACAAAAATGGATGGAAAAATTTACCTATCGCATTTTCTAATGGAAAATTTAACGCTCGACAAAAAGTTTTTCTATGAATTTTCGATTAAGCCACTCCTTTAAGAGTTATTAACCATCAAAAGTTGAGTTAAGATTGAGTTGTGGCCATCCTTGGAAATTTAATAGTAGACCGGCATATTTTAAATAAAGACTCAGTATATTACATCACCGTTGAATAGATATTTTACAGAGCTTTAAGAAAATACTACATTTAATGTGTCTATCTTCTATAGTTTTAAAAATATGGCCATTTCAAACCTAAAAATTATGTTTAATTTTCATTATATCTTCGACTCTAACCTATAAGCATAAAGTTTAGTGTCGAAGATAGAATCGAAACTATATTTACTATTTTTTAGATTTGAATGACCATATTTCCAAAACTATAAAAGATAGATATATCAAATGTAATATTTTCTTAAAGCTTTTAAAATATCTATTTAATGGTAATGTAATATACCGAGTGTTTCATTTAAAAAAAAACAACTCAATCTCAACTCAACATTTGACGCTAAATAACTCTTAAAGGAGCGACTTAATCGAAAATTCGTAGGAAAACTTTTATCTAGAGCATTAAATTTCCTATCAGAATATGCAATAAGTAGATTTTTCCATCTATTTTTGTCTGAGAGAAATAAATAAAGAGAAAATTTCAAAAAATTCCATTGTTAAAAAAATCGATTTGGGGAATAACGGACACATTTCTATCACAAGTTACAGATAAAGGTTGTGTAAGTATATAAAATAAATGTAAATTTTGACACCCTGTATCTTACAAACCAGCAATTTTTTGATAAAGGTTATTTGAATTAGATGTATTCTAGCTAAAAAAATTGTGGTAGCATTTTGTACAGACCTCTTCGACACTACCAGGTGGCCTAGATAATGCCATAAGAAACTTTTTATGGAATAAAATGTTTAATCTGAAATATTCCAAAAACAACTGCTTGTAGTTATATTTATCAGATATACCCTTTTTGTCTCTATCATCTCTTACATTTTCTTCTCTTTAATACTCCCTAGCTTCACATCTGCAGTTATTTATCACTGTGCCTTTGGTCTTAAATTTGTTGATAGTCCTATCGACTGTTGACTTTCCGGGAATCGGTCTATTCGGATACTGAGCAGCCAACATGTTTAACACCTTTTGGTAACTATTTCCTCGATAGTACCATTTAATCATCAATACTGTTTCTTCAGTAGTATAACTCATGGTTAATCTTTTCGCTCTACGATTTTTTGATAATAATAAAGCACTAAATTTCACAATGACAACGTAATGTCACGCTTACTGGTATTTTTATTGTTGTTCATAAATATGAGGAGATAATAATGTAACAATTTTTAAAAATATATTAGCATCTAATTAGCAAACGGGTTAACCGGAAAATCTAAAGTTTTTACCATATACGTAGATTTGCATGCTCTTCAATAAACTTTAATAGAATTTATCTGTAAAATAATTAGGGAGTCAATAATTGGCCCCATTAAAAATTACATGGGATTACCTATGTCCCGCCCGGCGATGCATCACCCCGTATAGATATGAAAATAAAATTTTACCACAATAAAGTAACTGTATCCGAAATATCCATTCCAAATACGGCATTTACCTAATAAAGTCGACATTTACGAATTAAATTGCATCAGTCAGACTGCAACGCAACGGCGGCAGTTTGGTTTTTTTCTCTCTTTTTTATTTGCAAAGGCTCCAAGTTTCGGATTCCACAGTGCAAGAATATATATGTCGTAAACCTAAGCGACATATATTAAACCGTGAACACAAGCAGCCAGAAAGAAAGAAAATAAGGCAATAAAAGCAAGAACATCACACCCAATTAAGTTTAAAAACGAAAATGTCAGTAATGTAAAATGCTATTTGTAAGGTCGGACACACGGGCATTGCTTTCAATGGTCTGTTTGCTAAACTATGCGGATTAATATTGTTAATAAAGTTTTATTTGAATAATACACTACCGGAGTTTTGGTAAATATTTTAAGTTTATAGTAATTTACTTCACAAGTGCATAAAATGATCCTTTTTATGAATTGGAAGGTTGACGGCACGAGTTGTCAAACGAGTGCGCAATTTGCATAATTAAATACATTAAAAGTTAAAAAGCTATTAAAAAATAAGCTTTTTCTACTACTCTATATATAAATAAGAAAACTTTGTGGTCCTAGCAACGCGAATGATAACGAAAGAGAACCTTCGTGTTACCTGGTTGCTAAGCGTTGCTAGCTACAAAAGTAATATTTTCAGCGCCTGGACAAAAAAGTAAGAGTAAAAAAAAAGAAAATATGCTTGTGGGAAATATTAGGATTTATTTATAAAAAGTAACTGATTTATGACAAAATATTTTTTAAAACTAGGTTAGGTATTGACATTAAAAGTAATTGTGCAATTTGAGCAATTAGCAAAAGAAATTGGAGGAATAATACTTGGATTAAGAGTTTTTAAATTTGTTGTTGGGGTATCGTTATCACCTTTAACTACGTTAATATTCATATTTTTTACTGTTACTTCATTAGAGGAAATATTGGTAGGAATTTCGTGTAAAATCTTCTTTGAAATTTCCACCTTATTACTATGGGATTCAGCAAATATCCCTCCGCAACAGAAGAAGACTTCCAACCTCCATGCCTTTTTAAGTCCAAAATATCGACATCCGAAGCATTGGCAAGGAACGTAGTTGACATTCTTCTAAAAGAATGGCCAGTGTATCTACTGATGTCTTCAAGCTTCAAAAACTTCGCAATTTCTTTAGGTACATTTGAAATAGTGTGCTTTCCAATTACTTGATTAACACATTTACCTCTTTCATAACGATACAATAAGCGCTCATCTAAGAGCATTCCTTGGTCTCAGCTTAATATATTCCTGTAGAAATCTGACATAAGGAACTGAGCCTTCATCGTTGGTTACTACAAAGTTTCTTTTAACTTTATTTTTAGACTCCACTATTTTTACTATAGCCACGTCACTTCTTATTTCTACATCACTTAGCTTCATTCTGCATATTTCGTCTGTCCGGCATGCCCCAGCCACTCCCACAATGGCTATTACTTTCATTGCTAAGTAACTTTGATCAGGCGCGTTAAGTAAAAACTTTATGATTTCTTCTTTTTTAAAAATTTTTACTTTTTTGCCTCATAACCATCGTTTTTCCTTTTAATAAAAGCAACTAGTTTCTTGAACTCCGAAATATCTTGATTTTTGTTTACGGAAATTATTATCTTGAGCATGGAATATACAGACCAGAGGGTTGGTGGTGATAAAGACTCTCCTCTCTTTAGATTTGTCTGGCAGAAGTGAGGCACACGCAAGGTCAGCTGCCTTTTGGATGCCATTTTCATATTCATTTAACATTTTAAAATGGGAATGGATTTATACTAAATTAACAATAATTCAATATCTGACAAGTGCTGATGACAGACAATGTCAACAATGTGTTTCTATGGATTAATTTTTACCAGGAAAAATTTCAAAATCTCTGATATTTCTATTAAAACATGATGTTAGTGATTATTAAATTATGCGATACATAGAACAGTAGCAGAAAAATATAATACATTACACGATGCGAAAGGCCTTTCAAGTTTTCGGAGGTTTAAATAGCCTCGGCTTCGCCTCGGCCATTTAAAAACCACCTCACACCAAAAAGTAAACTTTCGCATCTTGTAATGTAAATAAATATTTATTTAGCGGTTGTAGGAGAAGGTACGAAAAGTATGTTTTAAAAATTACGTTTAAAGGAATTGGTCAATAACGCGATAAGTGTCCAATATCGGTGCATCAGAGTGCATTGGCCATTAAAGAGTTAAAGGTCAAGGATTTAAATTTACAATAAAGATTAAATTAAGTCTTAGCGGGTTTTGTGGTTTTCAATAACATTGAAAAATTACTATCCAATTTCTTTTGATTTTGATTGTTTTGTGCCCAATGGATAGATAAGTTCATGGTTATCCATCAACTTTCAAAGCCGCCCGGTGAGTACGCACGATTTTCAAATAAATACTCTTTTCAGGAAATCAAATAAATTAATTATTTTATAAAAATATTGTATTTCAAGAGATTAAATTGAGGTTACTATTGTTATTATTTCAATATTTGTTTTCCAAAGACTCTGTATTAGATTTTTTAACATTAAATAAAAAAGATAATAAAATTAGATAATTTTCTAGAAACCTGCGGCAACTCCGATTTTAACGAAATTTGGTATACGGGGATTTTTGGTGCGCTGATCACGAATCTGAAAGATTCTTTTGGCGGAAACGTTTCGTTCTCGAGATCTTCATCATCAAAGTCAAATTTGAACTAAGCTTATTTTCACTATATTCCCCCTTCTTTTTGCACACAATTCTTGATTTAAAGCTAAAGTGTCACACAATATTTGATTTTCACCTTTTAAAACCCGGTTTTTCTACGTTTTTTACATTATTTTTGCATTAAATTGCGTTGCTTTTCTTTGTTAATGCGGCAATCATACATACACATAGGGCTTCATGGCACACATGGGATTAAAATAAGTCAAAGTATAGCTATGCAATTTAATGCCAAAATAATGTAAAATACGTAAAAATGGGGTTTTAAAGGTGAAAATCAAATATTGTGTGCCACTTTGCTTTAAATCAAGAATTGTAGGACAAAATTCATATGAAAAATTAAGATATTCCTTCTTCCTATTATAATTTGTAGAGAAAAAAGGAAAATACCTAAACATAAAGAAGGAGGCATTTCTACAAAAATACCATTGTTTCTCTTGGAAATGGTGGATAATCCCTGAAATAGGCTTGGTGTTAATTCTTCATAAGAAGTTTGGCAACGCTGCTTCTATCGATTTTCATAATGACGAACTTCATGTTATCAGCTGACCAAAATGAATGCACCTATTTTCCTTGCTTTAGTCAATGGCGGGCGAGATATCTCATATGTGTGGGATAGTTTTCGAAAAATTTAATACCTTTCAAAATTAGTTTACATATTTCATGGGCCTTGAGCGCAGTGTATTATTGTTTTCTTGTGTTTGACGTTGGATTTATACTGTTTTGTCCCCACCCAGCACCCCTGTTCACTCCACCGTCCCGTAATATGTTTTTATTAATAATAAATTATAGAAATGGATTTTGGAAAACGCGCACACGGATTTGTGTCATAATCGACCTATAGAAACCCCTGAAAAAGAATTTTCTGAATTCTCTTATAATAGCGAAAACCGCTGAGTTTATGCAAGAACAGATGAGTCAAGTGTTTTTGAAAAAAATCTGATAACCACTATATTTAATCACTTTATTAAGATGTGCGCGAAAATAAAACAACTGTATATTTTAATAAAAATAAATAAAACCGATATGTTTATATCATATATTATATTTATAAATATTTATCGCCATTTTAAATTCGGCATTTTACAGACTTTTTGTGAAAATTATCCCGCAAAAGTCAGTGATCCGGTCGAGGCGAAAACATTCAAAAAGTTTTACACGCTAAAGATTTTAAATAGCTGAAATGGCCTTTAGAAAGTTCAAAACACCTGAATATTTATTTCTGTTGCACATAAAATCCCTGATGTTTGTAAAGGTTTACAAACTGCCAGTGAAATTTAATATTGGCTTAGGTCAGGACATGCTACTGCTGTTAAAAGAATTCAAAATAAGAATGAGCAATTTTTGACTTCTCTGGTTAAACTTTAAATATTTTTTATCGTGTCTTACCTCTCATTTCTGTTGCTTTTTTCTTATGCTAAAAAAATATGTCTAAATGTTGTAAACAATGCTTTATCACTAATATTAAAATAAAAGTTTCAAACTTCCATTGTCTTTACCAATAGTGCAAACCACCTGAGCAAGATGCATCTCTCTTCTAACAATTCCATGTGTAAGGAAAAGGAACGTCCAAAAGATTAGACGAATAGCTAAGAAATATGGAATCAAAACTGTCTTTAAATTCGGATCTACATTAAGAAGCATCCTGACGGGAACAAAACCCACATTGTCCGAACAGGAGAAAGATTGCATCTACCAGGTACCATGTCAATGTAGGGGCTCATACGTTAAAGAAACTAAATGTTTTTTAAATGTCAGAATTGCAACATACACAGAGGGGAGAAACATCAAAATCTGAGATCGCTGACCATGTTTGGTCTAAACAACATAACATCAAGTGGTCTGAAGCACAGGTTGTACAAAGGAAACCACATTGGAGAAGCACAAATTTAAAAATCCTCATGAGAACAATGATGATATTTTTAACAAACCAAGTGTGGAAACTCCAAACATTTAGAAATAACTCTTAAAGCGAACCAATGCTGGCATCCCTGGCTGCGCAACCCCACGCTTGACCGCACCCAACTTCATCACGGGTGAATAGTCTTTACCACTGTATATAAACTCAGTAGTCTTAGGAATTAGATTAGTTTACACTTGAGAACGGACAGAGATAGTACTGCCCGAAACGTTGTATAAATAAATAAAATAAAGACAATAAAAGTCCGAAACTCTTCTTTTAATATTAGCCAAAAAATTAGTTCTCGTTCTTCGTTTTCCAATTTCTAAGTATCCAGGAACCTAGGGACTTTTATCATGTTGTTTTTAAAAGCAAGTTCTTTCAGATTTAGGAATCTTGGTCCTTAGGTTAGGACCGAGTCAAATTGACATTTTTACCGACGTTTCACGTCATCAATGGCACGAGGCAACTTTTAGGGATTTTTACTCCGTGAAATTAAAACTCTTATATAGTGTTGCGCAAACCAAACCCAAGAACCAAGATTTCTCACTTGACCAAGGCCGTAAGAAGTTTTGTTCTTTTGGATTGTTTAGTCACTTCTTCGTAATTTTGGATGTCACACTATAGGAATTTGAGACTTTTTACGGAAATGTTTCGGTTGTGATACCTTTTCCACATTTCTGCCTGATATTGTATAGGTCTCTTTAGGCCTTACACAACCACCACCCACTCCATTATCTGTTTTTGAATCATCAATGTATTAAACCAGTCTCGCTTGAAATGTAATGAGTTACTTTAGGCGTTTCTCCAAATACACCAGCACCCAATCTATCATTTTTCTTTGGTTCATCGGTGTATCAAACCAGGCCCTTTGTCAAGTGATGGAAATGTTGCCTTTGTCTCTTTATCAGGACTCGCAGCTAACTTTATTCGGTTTCTCGAAGTTATAGACACTGATACTGTGATCTAATTTTGCCTCTAAGTAGTTGTTTTTCAAGATTTAACGTTGCCTATGCAACACCGAACTCAGTTTGAAACTTGATAGGTAACCGAAATTTGGTTTGCAAGTTGTAATCATTTATATATATAAACTCCGTGGTAATACCCAATACTAATGCGATGTCCAAAGCTGTTTGATAATAATATAAGTTGCCTTTGTGTGACGATATTTCTAGAATGTTGTTATTAAATTTAAAACCACATAGACGCTGACACTTTGCATCTGAACAAGTCAAAGTGCGTCCATTAGAAGCGCGTCACATCGGAGCCAAAGACAGAGGATTTATGTGGTAAAAATTGCTCGTCCGTCTGTCTCTAGTGCACAGCTACATTAACAGTCGTGGTAAGTTTTTTAAAAATTCTTAGAAATACCAAAAAAAGGAAATTGTAAAATACAATTGTATAAATCTCGACTTGCACATCCCTAATCTAAGAGGAAATGATTCATTGGAACTTTGCAATGTATACTTAGAGGTGCAATGACCAGTTTAACCTTGATGTTTGTTAAATGGTTTAATTATAGGCAATTAGATGAAATGTCCCCCAACTTGTATAATTAAATCTTTCGCGAGGTCCGATGATCTTTGCGTTTTTATGTTAATAATAAAATGTTTCTTATTTCGCTATAAACTTGTACAGGGCTATTGATTGGACAATAAATATATGTCTTTAATTAAAAATATAAATTACGTGAAACATAGAAATCTTTAGAATTATATGAAAAATCGTTAAAAAATTAAATATACAGGATCGTCATAAATATTCCTCTTATGCCTAAATACCCGTGTACTGTGGGTGTCGGATTCCTAAATGTTTAACCCATCTTTTTCCCCGTGTCGTCAACGTTGTCCAAGTACTAAAACTTGCAAATTTTGCATTACACAGCACCATTTGGAGAACGCTGTAGTGCCACCACGGATATTATTTTTAAATAACTAGGTATAGAAGGAACAGTTTAAAAATGTAAATTCGGTGCTCTTTGATAAGAAAAAAAATCACAAAAAGTTTAAAGCAAATAAATCGGCATGCTTGTCTTCGCGGCCGCCTTTGCTATATTTCTTTATGATATGCCGGTTGATGCAGCTGGTCATCGCACTATGGGATAGAAATTATTTTTTTGGTCAAAATTCTGAAACTTACCAATCTAACTTAAAATGGGGTGCTTTTTACTGGAAAAATATTATAAATTATTACAAATGCTTTTTGGAAACCTAAAACTTACTATATGTTATTATAAATTTACACCCCCTTAACATTAATATTTTTTATTGTACAAAATAAACTAAAATGCCAGCTTGTTTGGTTAATTCGGTAGTATTCTAATCAGTTATCCGATGATTATTATCTTATATGATATACAGGGTACGACAATAGGTATGATCACCAAAAAAATCTTTTAAAATGCTTTAAAAAAATACTACATTTGATGTGTCTATGTCAATTCGTTTTGGAAATATGGCCATCCAAATCTGAAAAATAATTTTAAATTATTCTTAGAAGCGTAATAGAGATACATCTTCCCAACTTTTTTATTTTTAGGTATAAAATAAATAAAAACACTGTTTTGTTGGGTAGATTCTGTAGAATACATATCTTTCATCAGAATGCTATTATCTTTTAGGATATACAGTGTAGGACAAAACATATTAAATTTTAAAATGGAAAACCTTGTAAATTATAAAAAATCTTGTATCTATCTGTCCTTACACTCAGAAGTAGCAAAAAGTAGGAAGGCAATTGTAAGTACAAGAACTGATAATGAAAAAGGTAAAAAACTTTGACAAAAGTAGCGAGACTTCGCGAGACTGCATCGGAAACACAACAATAGCTCTTATTATTTAAACTCTTACTTTTTTTAGTAAACAAGGCTAATAATAAAGTAGATTAAATGTTGTATATTTATGTTTACTTCATTTACATTTTCAAGTTTCTTATTACCCCAATAGAAGTCGTCATATCCTTTTATAATTTTGCGTACATGTAGTTTGGAGTATCTACTTTGAAATACACAGCATGAGCCATTAAAATTTCAAAGTTGCTTTTTGGCCAAAATAATGGATTTCTATCCCATAGTGTATCGGCGCGTCGCTGTAAAGGATAGCGGCGCCTTTGTATAAAATAGTCCGATTGCAGGGTACTGAATTTGCGTTTTTAAAATGTTCTTACTATACTAAAAGTGTCTTCCAGGCTAAGAATCTGAACTCTGGGTCACCAGGGTAAAATCGTCAAAGAAGCAAAGTACTACCTATTTTTCTTTCTTGAAAATTGAAGATTTCAAACAACTGACAATCATGTTTATGGGTTTAAGGGGTACACCTAGCAGAGCAGCCTAAAAACAGAAAGTTTTGGGGAAAATACTACTGTATTAAATTGTTTAAAAAAAACGTTTTGCGGAACAGGATAAAAGATGGAATAAACAACTAATACCACGATACCCACGGTACACTGGTATATAGGTATATGCCTTCGTGGAGAGTCACAAAGATAAAATTAAATAAATTTAAGCATCTAATAATAACATTAATTGTAATTCAGGCATTTTTGTTAGCATTAATTAGAAATTGTAATCGAATAACGTGTTAAAAGTAATATCGACAGCTCTGTTTCTATCTAAACATTCGTTAAGGACAAAATTGTCCCACCATATTGTTGTTGTACCTTTCGGGTTCCTTAACATGTATCCGATATCAACGGCCTGGTCAATAAACTCTTAACATATTTATTATCTTGTCTCTGTCGGCATATTAACAAAACCCTAATTTAAAAAGAATTATCCTACGAGATTTCTGCAACGATTTAAATCCATCCTGCAATCGCCTACGCCGAGTTCGTAAGAAAAAGAACCAAGATGGGTTTGTTGGGTACTTATCGCAGTTATGGTGGCGACACGTTAACAAGTAAGGTAAGAAATAATAAATATATTTTAAATTATATCTAGACACGCGGCACTTCAAGCAGACAGCAATGAGACGAGTAACTGGTCCTAACAATTTGTCCATTGTATTTATCTCTTTCTGGTTTAACGCTAGCTCCAATAAATATGTCTTTGTCTTTCATCATGGCAGGCTATCGTAGATGGAGCAATCATTGCTTTGCCCCTGGTTGCCAAGTTGTTTACAATTTCTGCATGTAAACTGAGAGAAAGAAAATATACCATGAATCCAATATTTTTAACTTGAAAACATTGCCGCAGGCAGTCACGCCGAAATGTTATTCAATATTTGTGTTTGATATTTTTCAATGGCCGATTTGTTTGGACAGTTTGTTAACATTTTCTGTGATTTATTGTGTGTTTCGTGGTTTTTTACCTTTAATTGGACTTTGAATATTGACTTTTATTAGTGATCACAGTGTATATATTAAATTTGTGCTTTTCAACAGATAGTTTAAGGTAATATTGAAATGGTTATCTGTAAGAAAAAATCTTTATAAAAACCAAATAAATGACATTTTTAATTAGGTGTGTGTAATTATTGAACTAAACCCCAATATTTTATATTAATAGGAAACAAAAACAAGTACCTAACATTAAAGGCAAAAATAGCACAGCTATATAATTTGAATTTGGCGGGCAAACGATAAAGTCGACTCACGCGCCATCTGCGTTTACCTTTCTTGAAGACAGACAAGGAAGGCCCAGCAGCTATCTCTCTCTCGGATAATTTATTTACATTTAGTTGCTCGTCTCATTCTTGTCTCTTGTTCAAGCAAAAGAAGTGGCTACAGCGCAGCGTGTAATATTATACCAATAAGTGTTCTCAGCCTTCTGCCTCGCAAATCTCCTGAAACAAAATCAATTTAACTTTAATTAAACTTTTTTCAAAAATACATTTTTCGGACACAAAACGTCCGTCAATTAAAAAAAACTGTACAGGGTGTCTCATTTAAAAACCAAAATGTTTGGTCATTTACTAAAAATTGAGAAAGCTTGTCGTGTATGTACCAAAGAGGTTTTAAGGGGGAGGAGAATATTACATATGAGATTCGCGGTTGCAAATGGCCGAAAAATGCGTTCAAAAGTATGAGCAACGGACCCGAACGGCGATTTGAGTCATGCGCAAATAAGGCTTCGTGGTGGTCACGTTTATCGTACATTTGGAAAATTAGCCTGTTTTGTTGAATGCGCTCCGCAAAAGACCTCTTATTTTAAAAAAGGTTACCTACATTATTGAATTGTATTGCCAAAAGCGCTAGATGGCGCAGCATTTATTAAAAATACTTCGTATAATTACCAAGTTTTGGCGAATGCGGGCGGCAAATGGTCTCTTTTTTAAAAAAGTTACCTACATTGCAGGAGTATTATTAACTTGTTTTGTCGAATACGCTAGATGGTGAACCTTTACATTAAAATCGATATTAAAAAATACATATTGCTGTTGCGCCATGTTACCATGCGCGAATGCTATTTTGTGCCATGTTAACAAAACGGCTTTGACTTTCTCTCCACCTCTAATTTCTATGGTATGTACAAACATTACTTTTTAGTTATAACAACCCTATGCTATATTTATTTATCCACTACCTGCTAAGAAAAAAATATGTAGTTTTAAATAATTTGTCGCTATTTTTTGCTCTCCCAAATATCGATATATTGCTCTTCGATATATCGAATATTCGATATAGGCTCAAACGATATTTATCAATAACGATATATCGATGTTCTTTTAAAATTCGACATCCCTATTAGTGGCCCAGGGACTAGTAGCTTGTAAGCGCCCGGTGTACAGAATCAGCCACTCAAAATATAAACAGGTAATGCGTCGGGTTTATTTTCCCCAAACAATAAAATCGGTTCTTCCAATAATATTAGAGGCTTACCTGTCTGTAGCCATTATTGTTTTTCTTAAGGCAAAGTAAATGTAACTTCATGTTAAATAAATATATTTTATTCTCTGTATTTTTGATCTTACAATTCTGTTTAATAGCGCCTCATTCTGTGGGTTGTGTTTAAGGTTGTCTTTATTACGTATCGCTACACATTGGTGATACTGGATTTCCTGTAGACTTTCAATATTCATTGCTAGGGAGGGTTAAACGGCTAAAACGAAACAAAACAATAAGTTAAACTGACTGTTTATAGTACTAAAGTAGTAATTTTCAAAATTATCAGTAATCAGGCCGTGATTTAGCCAGAAGAGTATTGTACCTCTTTGTGTTTTTTGGATGTTTTCTTTTATTAATAATAATTAACCATATTTAATTAATCAATTTATGATTTGTTTACTTACTTGTCATAAAGGTTCTTGACTGACATATGACAGGCCAGAAATGTACATAGTCTAAAAGGATATTGTACTGATTCATTCTAAATTGTACCTTGACCAACGGTCAAAGAAAAAAATACTCAAAGAAAAAAATAGCTAATCTTTTTTGGTAGGACTAGGTCCATTCTCACTTTTAAACCGATTCTGAGCAGAGCTGCTGGCGAGGTTTAACGCGTTGTTTAACGGATTTTGAGAAAAAGGAAAGTTTCTTTCCACAATTAGTGTAACTCTTAAGTTGAGGATCTGTATGTGGAAAGTATAAAAACTCTTGTGAGTAAATTTTCCTCGAGCTAGCTAGTTTAATACCAAAAAGGCCAATCCTCCATCTTCTGGTAAGTCTCTCAAGACCTTATTCATATCATCATTACTAATTAATACAATATTTTATCTCTATTATCACATCTTAATCGTTCTATGCTAACTTTAATTATAAAAATGTCATTTTACTTAACACATTTCTCATAATTTAATATAATTGACACTAAACTTACCCTTATTATCAATCGCACATCCAAGAGAATGCAAATGTACAACATAACACTCGTTTTAGGCCTTTTTTTGTTCCACCGTACCTTACGGTATCCGTTACGAGTACATAATACTCGGAGACACTTCCTTGTACAACCAGCACTGGGGACACCGTCTACAGCCAGATCTACCGATTTACAACCTTCCACGGTCCAGTCGGCCTGAAAGACACCCACGCTCGTTTTGGGTCCACTCTATTACTAGCAACTTAAGCATCACCGAACTTCCAGTTGACCAGGTTTGAGTCACCTCCCAGGTATTTATTGATCACAATAACTAAAATAACCATCGGCGTACAGACATTTTAATATCTTACTTAAGACTGATCTAGCTTTACCTTGTGAATAGTCCTAAGTGATTTTAAGCACTTTTTTTGTTGTTGCTGTTTTTTTCTTTATCTGTAAGCCCAAGTATACGTATACCAGAGGTACCAGTCTCTATATGTAACATATGCATTTTAAAACCACCACTGTTACTGTTTTTCGTTTTACTTAAGTATTTTATATTCATTTGTTGGTTTAAACTACACATTTTTCACCTTTTAAAATTACGCTGCATACATCTAAAACTTAGGTTAAGAGGGTATTTTGTACGTGACAGCAAACAGCTGGTTTAGTAGAGCTGGGCTTAGGGCTCCGGTGTCTTAAGAGTATAGTTTAGGCACTCGAGGTACTGATAGACTACTTTCTGAGTAGTAAATGTAATACAGTAGGTTCGTTTAAGAACATAATAAAGGATTGTGTGTGGTTTAGATATATTAATAACGGTGTTTTATTTTGTTTTTGGTTACAGTAATTTCCTGTTTTTATAGTTACAAACCGTCGCTTTTCCTAACCTTAGGGCCAAAAACAGGTGGCGCTTTACCCCCTAATCTTCGGCTAGCTAGCCCGGGACTGCCCTATAGGAAAAGCGATTAGATTAACTGAGTGTCGACATGTATAGTAAGAACATTTTAAAAGCGCAAATTCGGAAAATTTCTTTGAAAATAATACAAAAAACATAAAAAGGCCGCCTGTAAACGGACTATTTTATACAAAGGCGCCGCTATCCTTTACAGCGACGCGCCGATATACTATGGGATAGAAACCATTATTTTGGCCAAAAAGCAACTTTGAAATTTTAATGGCTCATGCTGTGTATTTCAAAGTAGATACTCCAAACTACATGTACGCAAAATTATAAAAGGATATGACGACTTCTATTGGGGTAATAAGAAACTTGAAAATGTATTTTAAGTAAACATAAATATACAACATTTAATCTACTTAGTTTATTATTAGCACTTGTTTACTATAAAAGTAAAGAGTTTAAATAATAAGAGCTATTGTTGTGATTCAGATGCAGTTTCGCGAAGTCTCGCTACTGTTGTCAAAGATTTTTTTACCTTTCTTCTGCATCAGTTTTTGTACCCACAATTGCCTTTCTACTTTTTGCTACTTCTGAGTGTAAGGACAGATACAAGATTTTTTATAATTTACAAGGTTTTCCATTTTCCAATTTAATATGTTTTGTCCTACACTGTATATCCTAAAAGATAAAAAGCATTCTGATGAAAGATATGGATTCTACAGAATCTACCCAACAAAACAGTGTTTTTTATTTATTTTATATGTTAAAAAATAAAAAAGTTGGGAAGATGTATCTCTTTTACGCTTCTAAGAATAATTTAAAAATTATTTTTCAGATTTGGATGGTCATATTTCCGAATCTAATTGAGATAGACACGATCAAATGTAGTATTTTTTTGGTGGTGATATAATATTCAGGGTATTCCATTTAAAAAAAATCATACCTATTGTCGTACCCTGTATATCATATGAGATAATAATCATCGAATTACTGATTAGAATACTACCGAATTAACCAAACAAGCTGACATTTTAGTTTATTTTGTACAATAAAAAATAATAATGTTAAGGGGGTGTAAATTTATAATAACATATAATAAGTTTTAGGTTTCCAAAAGCATTTGTAATAATTTATAATATTTTTCCAGTAAAAAGCACCTCATTTTAAATTATATTGGTAAGTTTCAGAACTTTAAAAAAATTAATTTCTATCCCATAGTGCGATGACCAGCTGCATCAATCGGCATATCATAAAATAAATATAGCAAAGGCGGCCGCGAAGACAAGCATGCCGATTTATTTGCTTTAAACTTTTTGTGATTTTTTTCTTACCAAAAACACCAGAATTTACATTTTTAAACTGTTCCTTCTATAAACATTTCCGGATTTGGATGACTAATAGTGCTTGCTTTGTTATTGCATTATTTGCCCATATATGTACCTTTAAAAATAGCTAATACTGTATATTTGGAGATAAAACCACTGCAATCTATTAAAGAGTTTGTGACAGCGAAAAATCACCGGTTTCACACGTCCGCTCAAATTATAATAAATTGCGTTCTTTAAAAAAACGCATATTAGTTTCATTTCTTTTGATATATCACTGAAATTAAAGCATAAAAAACGACGTCACAGGCTAATCGCACCAACATACCTCGTGCATTCACAGGTGTTCCAGCCCGATGATGTCAATGGAATGTATTCAATCTTGACGGTAGTATAAGTTTGATAGGACGGTAATGATTTTCATTTTTATTTCACTGACGTGGACGGTCATCATTTATCAGTATTATCAGCTTAAACAACAATATCCGCTTTAAAACGTCATAAAAAGAATGAGTAATCTGGCCAGAAATTTGTTCCTTTGTGAGAATATATTACGATCCATCGGTCATAGTCGTAAAAATTTTAGGGCGTCAGTATTATTTGTTAAGAGTTTGCCCTCGTTTCTTTTAATTGGTCGTATTTTTCTCTGAATAGATGACGTTTTACTGTACTCGGGACAAACCGCTTAAGATGTCGTAAAAAGAAGCATTTAATTCTTGAGCTTTTTATATAAGTTTATTATGTGAAATTGACGTGGAAAAATGCACGGCGCGTATTATTAAATCTTTTAAAATATATATGACCGAGGAAACGCTAACATTGATGCACGAGAAAAATTTATTAAAGAAATACAAGGTGCCCGGAAAGGTCGTGTCGTTAATAATATTGTTAATAAAGTAATGGAAAAACTAATTAATTCACAAATTCTTAAGCACTTAGAAAAACACAAAATTTTGCTTGAAACGCAGTATGGATTTCGCCACAAAGATCTACAGCAGATCTTCTTTCCTTCGTATCACACTGCTGGAATAAGTCTCTTGAGTTTCTAGGTGAGTCCCAGATCGTTGCTCTTGATATATCCAAAGCTTTTGACCAGGTCTGGCATGCCGCACTTCTTAATAAACTTCCCTCCTATGGTCTTTCAACTAAACTCTGTACTTGGCTCTCTAGTTATCTATCTGATCGACGTATATCAGTTATTGTGGACGGCCATTCTTCAAGCTTTCACCAAGTAAATGCTGGAGTCCCTCAGGGCTCAGTTCTGGCACCAACATTGTTTCTTCTTCACATCAACGACCTTCTCTCGTCCACAACTAATTCCATTCATAGTTTCGCCGACGATAGTACCCTTCACTCCAGTTTTCAGGTTCCTAAACCCATCACTAAACCTGACTTGGAAAACAAACGCAGAGCGATGCAGATATCTCTTTCGCAGGATCTTAATTTAATATTGGATTGGGGCGCTAAAAATCGCGTCCATTTTAATGCATCCAAAACACAATCATGTTCCTTGTCGCGAAAAGAGTCATCAAATACTCATCCTCTACTTATGAGCGGCCAAGTTTTACAGAGCAATGACACCTTTAATCTTGTGGGCGTCACATTTAAAAGTAACCTTAACTGGCATAAACACATTGTATGTATAGCCACGGCAGCTTCAAAAAGCTTGGATTTCTCTTTTGAGCCAAAAGTATTTTTTCCCTTCCAATTTATACATTTTATATGTGTCCCAAATCCGACCTCCCTTGGAATATTGTTCTCATATCTGGGGCATGGCGTCCCCCACAACCCTAAGAATTCTTGATTCTATTCAAAGAAGAGCTATTTCTCTCATTAATGATCCTTCACTTACAGAAAGGCTTCCCTCTCTTGCACATCGTCGGGCTGTGGGGGATTTATCGCTTTTCTATAGGTACTTCCATGGCTTCTGCTCTGAAGACTTGTCCAGTATAGTTCCTCCACTTACGGTTCTCAACAGAGAAACTCGTGGTTCCGCGCGTATGCATCCCTATACGGTCCAACTGGACAGGCCCCGAACTTCCCACTTTGTTCGTTCTTTTATCCCTAGAGTTTTTAGGTTGTGGAACCTGCTGCTCGCGGAGGTCTTTCCTTTCCCCCAAATCTTCAAGTATTTAAATCCCATGTCAACAAACTCCCTCTTGCCTCGCTTAAGACACCCACGGTACGTTAGTATTTAGACTTTTAGCCTTCAGGTTTATCCAAAGATAAAAAAACCCAAGCGGCAAGCTGACGTTATTATGACGTCATCTTTAAGTCATTTTTGGTTATAGGATGTCATCAGACCAAAATTATGACGTCATTTTAATGACGTGTTTTTGACGTCGTTTAAGTGGCGTCTTTTTAACATCATTTTTTCGTCATACTAGCTCATAAAAATCTAATAACGTCATGTTTAGAAAACCCGCCTGAAAAATTTTGTGACATTATATGATTTGTGTCAAAATCCAACCGAAATATCATATAACAGAATAATAAGACTAATAATTTTACAAAATTGAAATATAAACAACTCTACCGATAGATGGCGTAATGGACAATAAACTACTACGTTTATTCAACATCTTCGCTTTTTATCGCGTACACCGTACCGATGAGACCAAAATAGTTCGAGACCGGTCTGCGGTTGGTGATTTCAATTAGCTTTGAAAGAAATATCTTCGGCTAGTGTAAAAATCTGCATCTCCAGGTTGGACAGTGTCCCGAGAGATGCGGATGCGACCTTGCAGTGCAAGGAAATTGCAATCAGTAAGGGGTTTTTCCTATTTCAATTTTCAAATAAAATATCGTATCATTTTAGCTTTTAAAAAAAGTATATGCGTCAATTTTTCCTCATCTTAAAGACGTCATTAACAGGACGTCTTTTGTCTGTGACTTAGAAAGGTCAATTTAACGTCCTTTTATCGTTATCTTATGACGTCTTTGCTGACCAAATGTGACCAAAAATGACTAAAAAGAGACGTCAATAAGACGTCAGCTTGCTGCTTGGGAAAGTGAGCCAAAACCTCTGATGTAATAAAAAACCGTTTTGTTGAACCTTTATATTTATTTATTAGGGAATAAACAAATAAACGAAATTTTATATGAAAATAAACTTCTAAGTTTATAATATACTAAAAGGATAGTTTAGACTTATTTTTTAATTAACTTGACACCATGGTTTCACCCTTAATAATGGTTCTTCAGCTTTTCTTCTTAGATGATTCAAAACCTACTTAGAATTGCTTACACAAGATTTTGAAGTTTTTTTATCTAAAAACTGAGTCATGAAATCTACACCAATAAATATACGGTGTGCATGTCTACGTAAGCTGGCGTCATCAGTAAAACTTTTTTATTAGATATTCATTTTATAAAAAAAAAGAAATGACACCTCATAAAAAGTCCTTCTTCTTCTTCCATTGCCCTATTCATTATGGATGTTGGCTATCAACATAACAATACGTATCTTATTAGCTACTTGTCTATATAGCTCCACAGATGTCAGGCCAAACCACTTGCGCAGGTTCTGCATCCATGAGTTTCTTCTCCTCCCTGGACCTCTTCTGCCATCCACTTTTCCCAGAAGAATTGTTGCGGCAGACGATATTTGTCATGTTTCATCAGATGACCCAGATATTCAAGCTTTCTTTTGTTTATTGTAAATTCAATTTTCTTTTGATTTCCGATTCTTTGCATTGCTCAAAACCTAAAAGGCAACTATCAGATATCAAATTAGATCAGTCATCTACGAGTTTTATCAAAAAATGTAATTTTTGCCTAAGAGTAAAATACAATAGTGGCATTAATTGAAACACTATGGTAATTTTTTTTTTTTTGGAATATACCCGAAAATTTTTTTTTCCAAAGAAATTTTAAGTTTTAAAAGCGAATCTGTCCTTTTTGTAAATTTGATCAAATTTGGCAAAACTATCTGTCTTTTTTATAATTAGAGGCATCTGAAACTCTTGCATAAAAAATTCTGTAGTGTAATTATTGTAACTGTCCATAGAGTTTAAGAAAAAAAAATGCAAAATTTGGACTTTGTAGATAAGATCTGATTAAATTTACGAAAAAAAATACAAGTAGAGGATTCGTTTTTAAAGCCCAAATTTTTCTCCGGGCAAATTTAAGAATAAAAATTTTCTTTACCAAAGTGTTTCTTTTTAGCCCAATAGTATCTGGTTTATATTAAGTAAGGGGCCCATAGATCACTTTTTACGTAAAAAAATTAAAAATCCCAAGAAAACTCTGGAAATCGGTATTTTGCAGTTATACTTGATAATAATGCAACAAGATTGCAATTGAATACAATTTAAAATAAACCTTGATACATCAATACTAATGACAAATGAAAAAGAAGACGTGTCAGAGACAACGAGACGAGTAACTGGTCCTAAGAATTTGTCCATTGTATTTATCTCTTTCTGCTTTAACGCAAGTTCCAATAAATATGTCTTTGTCTTTCATCATGGCAAGCTATCGTAGATGGAGCAATCATCGCTTTGCCCTGGTTGCCAAGTTGTTTACAATTTCTGCATGTAAACTTTAATGTCCTTTTTTGGCTCGCATCTAATTAAAAGAAAGAAAATATACCATGAATCGAATATTTTTAACTTGACAACGTTGCCGCAGGCAGTCACGCCGAAATGTTATTCGATATTTGTGTTTGATATTTTTTAATGGCCGATTTGTTTGGACAATTTGTTTACATTTTCTGTGATTTCTTGCGTGTTTCGTGGTTTTTACCTTTAATTGGACTTTGAATATTGACTTTTATTAGTGATGACAGTGTATATATTAAATTTGTGCTTTTCAACAGATAATTTAAGGTAATGTTGACATAGTTATCTGTAAGAAAAAAATCTTTATAAAAACCAAATAAATGACATTTTTAACACATTCATGTGTGTAATTATTGGACTAAGCCCCAATATTTTATATTAATAGGAAACAAAAACAAGTACCTAACATTAAGGGCAAAAATAGCACAGCTATATAATTTGAATTTGGCGGGCAAACGATATAGTCGACTCACGCGCCATCTGCGTTTACCTTCCTTAAAGTCAGACAAGGAAGGTCCAGCAGCTATCTCTCTCTCGGATAATTTATTTACATTTAGTTGCTCGTCTCATTCTTGTCTCTGGACGTGTGAAAAGACCTGTTTGCCCCTAAACTCAAAGCAGTCCGATCAGTAACCTTTGGTATTGTTTTAATAGGTACAATACCCAGAAATTTTGATGTTTTTGACCAATTTTCTAGTTTATAAACTTGACCTTGGCTTTCAACTAAGCCGATCGACCGCTGTCGCTTCCGTTGTGGTGGCGAGTCGCCAATTTCTCAAGACGCGCATAAAATAAGATAAATTATGTGTGTTGGTTCCGAGAATACAGGTATTTCTGTCCGCCACACACGTTAATCACTCGCTGAAAGGGTTATTCGCATCGCATATTTTTGAATTTAAATTATTTTTGACGCTTACATCGTATCGGACTAAATCAGTCCGAGGTCTTAAAAAAAACTAGATGTTGCATTTTTCCTGTTTTAAAATGCCACAAGGTATTACCCAACAAACAGATGGGGTAAAGAAAGCTAAATAATAGCTAAAATTACCTTAAGGTCCATTTTCACAATACAGTGTGTCCGAAATTAGTAAGGAATGTATGGCTATATTAAAAGCTATAACAGATAGTACCTGCAAACATTATTAGGACAACTTTTAAGAGAATGCACCCTACATTCAAATTTTAATTTCTCCGTCTCGGTTTTATGATATTATCATCAACTTTTGTTTCTTTATGGTGGCCATTTTGTTTTTAGCATATTTTTAAATAACGTTTTTTCCCTTTAAGTCGATGTATAACACCTTATAGAATTATTTTATTTTTAGGTAGGTCGAAAATCGTAAACATTATTTTTGACTCAAGTTGGCATTGCTCTTAAAAAGTTGTCTTAATAATGTTTTCTAAAAATAACGAAAACTGAAAAGAAAAGGAAAGGGCTGAAGAACGGACGGAGGAAAACGGGGCGCGAAAATATCTCTTTTACCTGCGCGCCTGTAAGGTTACGTTTATATAATAGGTAAATGGGGCGCTAGCCCTTCCCGAGAGGGGGTGTGGGTCAGGGCAGGTAAGAATTCCTATAATTGACACTAATAATTTGTATATTATATATATATATATATATATATATATATATATATATATATATATATATATATATATATATATATATATATATATATATATATGTCGGTATCACTAATTGAAAGTGTGAGTGGAAAAGATTTAATAGCCTACACAAATTTTACATTTTCCAAAGACAGAGTCTTAAAAAGTGGTGAGACATCGTGGAGGTGAAGCCGCAAAAGGCTAAATTGTAAAGCAAAAATTTATACTCTTGGACCTGACAACCTAATCACAAGAAGACCAACATTTTATTTCGATACCTTTTCTTTAAAGAAAACATTTTGCGCCCCGTTTACCTTTACGATTTTATTAACCCCAAGATCCCTACGCCCCATTTACCTGTTCAATTAAACTTTAATGAAGGCCTTGCGCCCCGTTTACCACCGCCGTGAAGAACTTGGGTTGATGGGATTTCCCAATAAATAACGTATAAATAAATAATAAAGTTTAAAAAAACTAAAAAACACGCTTTTATATGCAACCGAACTAAAAATTAGAAAATAATTTTTCATTAAAAAAATATTGTCATTTCATAGTAAAAAGCGTGGGGTGCATTTTACTATTTTTTCATAACTTTTCCATCATAGATATTTGCAAATATAATAATTATAACATTTAATATTTTTATCACCCCACGCTTTTTACTATGAAATGACAATATTTTTTTTAATGAAAAATTATTTTCTAATTTTTAGTTCGGTTGCATATAAAAGCGTGTTTTTTTAGTTTTTTAAACTATTAATTATTTTTCATTTTTTAGTTTCTGCTACTCTTGACAAAATGGCGAAAAATTTTTTAATGAACAAGAGTGGCAAATTTTAAAATTTTTCCAACAGATTGCAACTCACTAAAAAATTTCTTCTTCATTAAGTAGCAAGTTTGAAATTTTGCCAACAGATGGCAATCCAGGCAATGTTTGGACCGTTGCCAATATATTGCAACCCACTAAAAAATTTCTTCTTCATTTAATAGCAAAGTTTGAAATGTTGCCAACAGGTGGCAACCTAGGTGTTGTTTTTATATTTTTATAATATAAAGGAAAATTTTTTTCCTGGCGATCCAAAAAAAAGAATGTTAATTTTTATTAATTGCACATTATGTATTATGTATACATTACACATAATGTAATTTTTATTATGGAATCCTTGAACTCATGGTGCAACTAACCCTATATTTTTATTGTTCATAAAAATTGAACACCCATGGTGCAACTAACCAAATTGTGTAAAAACTAAAAAATTTCTTCTTCATTTAATAGCAAAGTTTGAAATGTTGCCAACAGATGGCATCCTAGGTGTTGTTTTTATAATATAATGGAATTTTTTTCCTGGCGATTCAAAAAAAGATAACGGGATACTGTTTTTAAATTATTGCATCTTCATCGGTCCTTGACACGTGTGCAAAGTTTCAAAGAAATCGAATAGCTGGAAGTTGGTTAAAATTAGGCTCAAAGATTCCGTTACATAGATAGATAGATAGATAGATAGTTAAATATTTCAGCACTTTTTCTAAAATGCACATTTTTAGTTTTTTCAAAATATCTTAGAAATCAAACAGAATGCAGACGTTATCAAAACGGCAATAAATTTACGGTAAACCAGAAATATCCCATTTAACCACCTTTCAATTTATTATAGTTTTCAATATTCCAATACATTTCCTACCCATTTTCGACACATGGTAACCAATCGTGTAAAAAGGGGATTTCCATTATGATGTAAATGTTAATAGTGATGGAAATGTAAGAAGACCAAAACGATTTAGTACCAAAGTTGATTATTTAGAAAAATATAATTAGTCTGAATTTTTCTGTAGGTTAAGACTGTAGTACCATAAAATTATTATTACAAAATGTTGCTATTATAGATTTTGGTATCTATACCCTTTAAAATGTATGACATACTTAAATAAATAATCAGTATAATTAAATTAGGCAAGTACTAACATAAAAATCAAAAAATTAACCCAACCTTTAATATTTCAATATTTGCAAACACCTAAAAATGTCTTTAGATTCCAAAGGCGTTTTTTGCCCATAATTGCTTTGGTATATCAGACCGGTTTTGCTAACAACCCATATAAAATTAAATTCTAGCCTATAGTTACCTAACCAATAGCAAAAACGTAAATTTCAAACACTCCTTAAGTGTCCTTATACTAAACCAAAAGGTTTTGTTCTAGTTACTAAAAAGTTTACTCGACTTTTAAAATGTCGGAAAGAATTTGTCGACGGCGTCCTGGTTTCTGTTCGAAGTACGGTAGGTAATGAGTGTCACGGTCAGACCGCAGATGAAGGCTACGGGGTGTCGGTGTTTGTATTTCGCTATGGCTTTTAAGTGCGCATCTTCGTCCACCCGTCCATTTGTTTACTGCGCGAGGTCGTAAAAATCCGAAAAATGCTTCGTGCCACCGCGGATCTTAATGTGAGGTTATCTATGGTTTGGTCACAGCAAAATTTTATTTAGAATTATTATTTCTATGTAAACCACAAAGAAGCTGCAAGGTCATCACTTGGTGACAAATGTCAATGAGCAGATTCTAGTAAATTTCGTTTTTTTTTTTTTTTGAAAATAGCCGAAATAAAATGTTTTCATTAATAACTGGTACTTTTTGTGACAGTAATTATTAGGTGGAATTTGGCGTGATGTAAAATTGTAGGTATTTTGTTTATTGCATTTACTACTTTTATATCATATAGTTCAAGCTGGCTTGAAAGCAACGCGGCCTTAAAGCGATTTCCAAGTGTTTAATATCGGTGGCTTAAAAGTCGATTGAAAATCGGGGTCAAGCACATTTTAGGCCATCGTCGTACGCATGCGGCAGTTTTGCATCCAACTTCACAGTAGACATCAAATGAAAAACAAACCTCACTTTTTAATTCGTCCCGTTTTGTGTGCTGTTATTGGTGTGAGCGTGTTTTAAAGTTTTTTCACCTGTTTTTCCACTCATATTTTTGTATAAAAATGTCATAATCATATATGAAATTGACGCTCATGACGTTCGAGGAAGCATTCATCTGAAGTTAGGGCAGTTATTAATGCCCGCTTGAATCGTTTATATCGTGTTTCTAATCGGTTTCAGTGAAGTCAACCCTATTTTCAGGCTTGACTTCGATGAATGATTCAAGTCACTTTCAAGCGCGCTTATATCGTTTTTTTCAAGCCACTTTTAAAGCCGCCTTAACTCAAGCTAGCTTCAACTATTTGATATAAACGTAGTGATTGCTTCTCTCCACAATACAAATTAAGGCAATTAAATAATTGTGTTATGACAGACCGTCTGCAGATTATAAATGAATAACTTAAGGACATTAATATCGTCAAATGAAATATCGTAGTCGGTAACATCAAAGCGAAGGTCATGTGTGGACCAGAAACAACTACAAATTAGTCAAAACCAACTGTTCTTTTTTTTATTTGTCGGTATTGTTTTAGTTAAATTAAAAGTGGCAAAGGCAGAGGTGACTAACAGGTCAAATTATTTTTAGACATAGGCGGAGCAAGAAGTTTATTTTAAAATTTTAAATTTTAATCTTATATTATTTATAATAATTATATTTATCTGTATGTGTAAAGTATTTAAACTGCTTTTTTGCTTTTTTATTTATTTCCTAAATGAAAAACATTTCAAAAATGTATTGTAAATATTTGAGGTGAATTAAAACAAATTGAAGATAAAGCAGTTTTAGTAACCACGCGTCATTTAAGACTCTTATGAACGTTTTATTGCAAGTTTTTTAGTGCTATGAATTTTAAAGCGCTTTTTTAGTCCCAGAGCTAGTGAACCCTGCGAGTAACATTAGACCTGCTCTACTCTATTCTATTTTTTTCTTGGTTTTGGTCCCTTCAGGTCCAATCCACCAGCTCTCCCCTTCCGGACTATGCTTTCCAGGGCTTCATCGGCGGAAAATCCGTATAATCGAGCTCGTAGCTCCCAGAAATTCCAAAAGAAAACAAACTAATTCTACAGTCGATGCAATGCATAAATTGTCAGCTTTCAAACAAAGACCTGCTACTGGTGTTACAGGATACCATCAGCTTATAGGAATCTTCGCTCACAGCGCTTAGCTCCAGAAGAAAAATGCCGTCAATTTAGCGTGAATCTTTCCTTGATCCCCGAAGGTAAAAACGTCCGTACGGTACCTCTAACCGCCACCCCGGGAAGAACTTTCTACGCACGTCCGCACTGTCCGGAGGTCAAACAAAGAGTAACGTTAGACCTGTAAGGCTGGAAAACCGCCGGACGGCAATATCTACCGCCGGTATTAACAATTTAATTTAAATTTTCGGCGGTTTTTATATATGTAAATAGATTAAAACCGCCGGATGGAATTTTTTATATATATCTTAAATTAACTGTGTTTGTCTTACTTAAACATATTAATTTAATTTAGTTTACCACTGTCTTAAATTATGTTACGACTGTGTATACAAATTATAGAAAATGCTGTAACAATTCTCATTTAATTTAGTCATGAGAAATTTGATGAACACAGCTGATAAAAATTAAAGTGTGGCAAACATTTGTTTTAGACTTACTATGATGTGTAGTTCAGATTTATTACCCACCGAAAATAAATAGGCATGACATTCTATCCAAATATAAACTTAAAGCATTCTTGTACATGACTCAGTATACAGGGTATTTCATTTTCGATGGTTTTACGGGGTATCTTAAAAACCGTAAGGAATATTAAAAATCTAATATGGTCTCCTGGTCTCTTTTTTTTTTTTTTTGAGAAAACAACTATAGTGAAAAGAGTTCATGGCTATTGAAGTAATAGCCATTATGGGAGTGGCTGGGGCATGCCGGACAGACGAAATATACAGAATGAAGCTAAGTGATGTAGAAATAAGAAATGACGTATTTATGGTAAAAATAGTGGAGTCTTAAAACAAAGTTAAAAGAAACTTTGTAGTAACCAACGATGAAGGCTCAGTATCTTATGTCAGATTTCTACAGGAATATATTAAGCTGAGACCAAGGAATGCTCTAGATGAGCGCTTATTGTATCGTTATGAAAGAGGTAAATGTGTTAATCAAGTAATTGGAAAGCACACTATTTCAAATGTACCTAAAGAAATTGCGAAGTTTTTGAAGCTTGAAGACATTAGTAGATACACTGGCCATTCTTTAAGAAGAACGTCAACTACGTTCCTTGCCAATGCTTCGGATGTCGATATTTTGGACTTAAAAAGGCATGGAGGTTGGAAGTCTTCTTCTGTTGCGGAGGCATATATTGCTGAATCCTATAGTAATAAGGTGGAAATTTCAAAGAAGATTTTACACGAAATTCCTACCAATATTTCCTCTAATGAAGTAACAGTGAAAAATATGAATATTAACGTAGTTAAAGGTGATAACGATACCCCAACAACAAATTTAAAAACTGGTAATTCAAGTATTATTCCTCCAATTTATTTTGCTAATTGCTCAAATTGCACAATTACTTTTAATGTCAATACCTAACCTAGTTTTTTAAAATATTTTGTCATAAATTAGTTACTTTTTATAAATAAATCCTAATATTTCCCACAAGCATATTTTTTTTTTTTTTTACTCTTACTCTTTTTGTCCAGGCGCTAAAAATATTACTTTCGTAGCTAGCAACGCTTAGCAACCAGGTAACACGAAGGTTCTCTTTCGTTATCATTCGCGTTGCTAGGACCACAAAGTTTTCTTAATTATACAGTAGTAGAAAAATTTTGTATTCAGTGTATACCTGATTTAAACTCATTAAGTAATTAATTATCTGTAAAGAATAACCTTAGAAATATCCTAGTCCCCTTAAAATAATTTTGAAATTAAAATATTTTTCGTTGATTGACACATAATTTAAAGGCAAAGACTCCGGTGATAAATCATCAGCTTTATTTATTAACTTTTTGCAAGAGGTAAATAATCATTCAGGTAATATTTTATGTTGCTGATGAAAATATTGGGACTTAAAAACACTTTATCATAAATATTGATTATTGAATTTCGGCGTGGAGTTGATTTAAAGATGGGTTAAATAATAATTAATAGTGTGGTGTGGGTTCAACAAAAAATATAATGGGAGCTATTTAAAAATATCTCTTTTCACCTAAAACACAGTTTCATTTTGGAATAATTCTGCCATGTTTATAAAAATATTTTCAACAAATATTTGGACAATCTTTAAAAATACAAAACATTATAAGATCTTAATTAACAAAAAAAGAACATACAAGATAAATAAAACCGGCGGTGGTAAACGGGGCGCAAGGCCTTCCCTACCGCTAAACTTTTATTGAACAGGTAAATGGGGCGCAGGGATCTTGGGGTCAATAAAAAATCGTAAAGGTAAACGGGGCGCAAATGTTTTCTTTAAAGTAAAAAGGTATCGGAAATAAAATGTTGGTCTATTTTTAAAAAATTTTATTAATTACGAAACATTTATGCTTTCTCTTTGGAAAATGTAAAAATTTTTGTAGGCTATTAAATCTTTTCCACTCACAATTTTCAATTACTGATACCGACATTTTCTCACTATTAAAAATCTTGAGCGGAAATCTTTTCGCACATCTATTCACTATTACAATGAGAACTGAACTGATTAAGTTGGTATACAAATTATTAGTGTCAATTATAGGAATTCTTACCCGCCCTGACCCACACCCCCTCTCGGGAAGGGCTGGCGCCCCGTTTACCTATGATATAAACGTAACCTTACAGGCGTGCAAATAAAAGAGATATTTTTCGCGCCCCGTTTACCTCCGTCCAAATAAACGTACAAAAAATTATGTTATTTATAAAATACCTTTTGAGTGTGATAAATTTTATTTGGTAAAATTTGTAGACCAATAGCTCAATGCATAAAGAACACAGAACATATATCAAAAAACCACAGAATTTCACAAATCTAAAATTTTTCAACACACATTTTAAAACAATCATAGGATAAACTCGAATACTTTAAGAATTTTAGCAAAGGAAAATTGTTCTAAAAAACGCAAAATAAAAGAAAGTGCGCGTACATATTATTATATTTTTTTATCTGTTTGACACTCCACGAAATCTTCATGCCTAAGTACCAGAGTACCGTGGGTGTCAGTATTTTTTGTCTTTGGACAAACCACGAAGGCTTAAAGCCTAAATACTAACGTACCGTGGGTGTCTTAAGCGAGGTAAGAGGGAGTTTGTTGACACGGGACTTAAATACTTGAAGATTTGGGAGTTATTGGATGTTTAACCCCTTTTCACTCTGTTCCTTCAACGTTATCCAAGCACTGAAACATGCAATTTTTGCATTTAACAGCACCTTTTACACAACGCGGTAGTGCCACCACGGATGTTATTTTCTACATAACTACTACCTGGGGTAGGCAGAATACTACACAGTGGTTTGCCAAGCCATCTGTGAGGTGACGAGCGATTAAATGCCAATGTCCGGTTCCGAGGTTCGAACACGGATCGCTGCGGTGAGAAGCTGATACGTTACCGCTGTACTACGCTCGCCACAATATAAAGATAAATGTGTAGCATCAATATTTGGTAATTTATATCACACATGGTTACCTTTGCTTGATGCTGAGGTGTCTTCAGGAGAACTCAAAATCAACTAACTCATCATCTTTTTTTGTATTATAAATAATAAATACACCAGTACCAGTTATGTATGACACTTATGACACAACAGTTGACATTTAATGTCAAACGATTTCAGAATATTATGAAATTAAAGTTTCTTACATTTTTTAAATCAATTTTGCCTTGACAACGGTGGCAGACTTGCCACCGGAACGTCGATTTTTACTTTTTCTAGTTACATACATTTTTTGAGTTTTTTTTTTGGGGTTTTTTCTGTATTTTGTTTGAGGAAAAACAATTAGATTTGGCGTGTACCCAAATAAATACTATGAATTAAAAAAATCCGCCGAACCAATGCAGAACACATCTTCCAATTTTGTGCCTTGATTTTGGATTTTTGTTACTAGTATAAATAGCAATATTTAGTTAAATCCAATACATAAAAGGTCTCTTAATATTTTCGATAAATTCACTTCTTCAAAAGTTATTCGACGTTGAAGTTGAATCAAAAGTAATTTCAACATCTAAGAACTCTTTAAGTAGTGAATTTATGAAAAATTATAGGATACCTTTTTGTAGCGCATTTAATTTCCTTTAGAAATATAGTAGAACTTCGAAAAATCGGACACCCCGTAAATCTGACACTCCAGTCAATTGGAGACCCGTGACAATTCGGACACTTTAGATTTTTACCTCTACCATCCGGACACTCTGCGAAAGACACGACAAATTACGTCTTAATGAGCAAAAACAAATCTTATACATAATTATACATATATATGCGTTGGCTCGTAGAATGTGGTGTGAATTAGTTTTTATTTGGGGGAACATTAGACAATGTGTAAAAAATGACAGAATTCCACAGAAAATACGGAATTTCAAATAAGTTCAGAATGGCTCGCCTAATTTAAGGGGAGACATGGTATTCGTTTCCTTAAAGAATGTCGAGAACGTGTATCAAGTAACGCTGACGCAGTTGCTTCTTTTCAACTTAAACTTCAAGCCCTGATTAAAGAAATAAAAACCAAATCTTCAACGCCGATCAATCCGCACTTTGTTGGGGGTTCTCAAATTTTTTTATAGGGTAAGATGTTATACAGGGAGCGCCAAATATTGCATTTTACACACCCCCACCCCCATAATTTAATAATCATTAACATCATGTTTTAATAGAAATATCAGAGATTTTGAAATTTCACCTGTTAAAAATTAATCCATAGCAACACATTTATTGTTGACATTGTCTGTCATCAGCACTTGTCAGATATTGAATTATTGTTAATTTAGTATAAATCCATTCCCATTTTAAAATGTTAAATGAATATGAAAATGGCATCCAAAAGGCAGCTGACCTTGCGTGTGCCTCACTTCTGCTAGACAAATCTAAAGAGAGGTACCATCAAACATATAAATCGTTTTCATGAATGGCTTGCTACAAAAAATGTGGGACGGATTGACGAGAATGTGATGTTGGCGTATTTTCAAGAAAAATCCGAGTCTTTATCACCACCAACCCTCTGGTCTGTATATTCCATGCTCAAGTTAACAATTTCCGTAAACAAAAATCAAGATATTTCGGAGTTCAAGAAACTAGTTACTTTTATTAAAAGTAAAAACGATGGTTATGAGGCAAAAAGTAAAAAAATTAAAAGAAGAAATCATAAAGTTTTTACTTAACGCGCCTGATTAAAGTTACTTAGCAATGAAAGTAATAGCCATTATGGGAGTGGCTGGGGCATGCCGGACAGACGAAATATACAGAATGAAGCTAAGTGATGTAGAAATAAGAAATGACGTGGCTATAGTAAAAATAGTGGAGTCTAAAAATATAGTTAAAAGATCCTTTGGCATCGTGTAAGTAGTAACCAACGATGAAGGCTCAGTTCCTTATGTCAGAATTCTACAGGAATATATTAAGCTGAAACCAAGGAATGCTCTAGATGAGCGCTTATTGTATCGTTATGAAAGAGATAAATGTGTTAATCAAGTAATTGGAAAGCACACTATTTCAAATGTACCTAAAGAAATTGTGAAGTTTTTGAAGCTTGAAGACATCAGTAGATACACTGGCCATTCTTTTAGAAGAACGTCAACTACGTTCCTTGCCAATGCTTCGAATGTCGATATTTTGGACTTAAAAAGGCATGGAGGTTGGAAAGTCTTTTCTGTTGCGGAGGGATATATTGCTGAATCCTATAGTAATAAGATGGAAATTGCAAAGAAGATTTTACACGAAATTCCTACCAATATTTCCTCTAAGTAAGTAACAGTGAAAAATATGAATATTAACGTAGTTAAAGGTGATAACAATACCTCAACAACAAATTTAAAAACTGTTAATTCAAGTATTATTCCTCAAATTTCTTTTGCTAATTGCTCAAATTGCACAATTACTTTTAATGTCCATACCTAACCTAGTGTTATAAAATATTTTGTCATAAATTAGTTACTTTTTATAAATAAATCCTAATATTTCCACAAGCATATTTTCTTTTTTTTACTCTTTACTTTTTTGTCCAGGCGCTGAAAATATTACTTTCGTAGCTAGCAACGCTTAGCAACCAGGTAACACGAAGGTTCTCTTTCGTTATCATTCGCGTTGCTAGGACCACAAAGTTTTCTTATTTATACAGTAGTAGAAAAACATATTTTTAAATGTTTCTTTATTATTATGAATTTAAACGTAATAAAAACAGGTAGTCATATTTTAGACACGAAAGTGGTTTATAAAAGCAATTTTACGTATTTAGTCAGATAATATCTTGCAATCATAACAATCAATCTAGTGAATTATTGCATGCTCATACTGAAAAGTGGGATCATAGATATTTCTTTAAGGCCACACACGAACCTTATGGTTTAAATATTTAGCTGTAAACACCATGAAATTTGTTAAATTTAGATTCACGAACAGATTATAAAGGGTGCCCACATGAAATTACTAGCGAGCCTGTCATTTTCTTTGAAATGTGTAAAATTTGAGTAAAATGTTTAGCTGGATAAAACGTATATTTCTAATGTTCTTGTAAGACTCTTCCGGTTTAACCGGAAGTGCCTCTCAACTCTGATCTTTTAAATGAAACAGTCTGTATATTTTTTTAAAACAAAATATTTTTCAAGCAATTAAATTTCATATTAATCGCTTTTTTATCGATTTTTCCAAAAATAAATAAAGATAAGAAAAGACAAATTTATTTTTAAACTACCTAGTTGTTTTTGCTAGTAAAGATGGGTCCAAATTTAATTCATTCTGAAAGCGATGCCGCCAAGTACACAAAAAATGATAAAGTAAAGAAACCCTTTTGTGAACAATGATTTATTGCAGCAAAAATATTTAACCCGACGAGTTTCTAGTACCACCCCATGTGCCACCGGTTTTATAGTAGGACAGAGGCGAAATAAGAGAATGTTTTGTAAGTAGGTGTTACGTGTTTTAGCAATGTATTTTTATAATTTATCTAAAAATATGTAATCAGGCTTTGTCCAAGGCTATGTGCATTTGAAAAGGTTTGTTTACTTTATCATTTTTTGTGTACTTGGCGGCATCGCTTTCAGAATGAATTAAATATGGGCCCATCTATACCGCGAAAATACAATTTCAGATTTTACCGACAGTGCCACAGAAATTGAAGTAAAGTAAAGAAATTCAATAATTTAAATGGAAAACACCATGTTAATCCCTAAATTTTTAAACGTCATTTTATGAAAAATAATGATATATACTTTGTTCATATGTGTTTACGTACAATTAATTTTTAAATGAAATTTTAACCATAATTTATTTTTTATCTACATAGCTTAAACATTTTTTCAATTAAAATGTTTATGCTCTTGATTTTTATAGTCAATATATCTATGCCACTGAATATACTGGTTCAAGGTTATCCCCATCAACAATGGATCCAGTTTTAAATTTTTAAATAAAACACACTGTAAATTCTACAATTTTTTGATATGTCAGACAATTATTTAATATTATGTGATAATTTTAAGGGGTTCTTATATTATTATTCATGGTAATAATTCGTTATAGCGGTTTTCGCTATTATAAGAGATTTTCGAAAAATTCTTTTTCAGGGCGTTTCTATAGGTCGATTATGACACAAATCTGTGTGCGCGTTTTCCAAAATCTATTTCTATAATTTATTATTAATAAAAACATATTTACGGGACGGTGGAGTGAACAGGGGTGCTGGGTGGGGACAAAACAGTATAAATCCAACGT
Source organism: Listronotus bonariensis (assembly GCA_014170235.1). Taxonomy (NCBI): domain Eukaryota; kingdom Metazoa; phylum Arthropoda; class Insecta; order Coleoptera; family Curculionidae; genus Listronotus; species Listronotus bonariensis. Next base: position 14,723 of record JACEGR010001359.1, on the reverse strand, counting down.
CAAACACAAGAAAACATTAATACACTGCACTCGGGGAACACGAAAAATGTAAATTAATTTTGAAAAGTATTAAATTTTTCGAAAAAGTATCCCACACATATGAGATATCTCGTCCGCCATTATAAAGAAGGACAATAGGCGCATTCATTTTGGTCAGCTGATAACATGAAGTTCGTCATTATGAAAATGATAGTCTTGATAGAAGCAGCGTTGCCAAACTTCTTGTGAAGAATTAACACCAAGCCTATTTCAGGGATTATCCACCATTTCCATGAGAAACAATGGTATTTTTTGTAGAAATGTCTCCTTCTTTATGTTTAGGTATTTTACTTTTTTCTCTACAAATTATAATAGGAAGAAGGAATAAATTAATTTTTTATATGAATTTTGTCCTGTATCTTCCTTTTTTAAGCTATTGGCTCTTACTCACTTTATTTGTCAACATCGCAAGACATTTACAATTCGATTGCAAACTCTTCTTTTTTATGCAGTGACAGCCATGGCGGGATTGTTGTACTCTTATTTATTTTTAATTTTTTAAACAATTTCTTGGACATTTTTGTAAACAGAAAGTGCGGTGTGTACTGTGAAATACGGTTTTTGGGCGTATAATGTAGGATTTATACTGTTTTGTCCCCACCCAGCACCCCTGTTCACTCCACCGTCCCTAAATATGTTTTTATTAATAATAAATTATAGAAATGGATTTTGGAAAACGCGCACACAGATTTGTATCATAATCGACCTATAGAAACGCCCTGAAAAAGAATTTTTCGAAAATCTCTTATAATAGCGAAAACCGCTATATCGAACTATTACCTTATTCATTATTGCCTATAGATGGATATGAACGGACGCATATTAATCTTAGGACTTCAGGTGATGTCATAAAAATACAGTCGCAAAGTTTGGTGACTAGTTTAAAAGATAGGAACAAAACAAGGTACTAAAAAAGACATTTTTGTGTTTAACTCTATTATTTTTTAAGTCTTGTTGGCAACACACTGTGACACTATATGTTAAGTATTGCTAGAAATTAAATTGGTAACTTTATTTGTGAGTTATAAACTGATTGCTTGGGATACAACCAGGCCCCCGTTGTAAAAAAATATTGGCCGCCCCTATAAGAGAATGTCTTTTGGTAAATTGAAGTATTTAAATGTTTAAAGACAAAAATGTCCCCACTTTCAAAATACATTGCTGTGTCTTTAATTTAAAATTACCGCCCTTTATTTCACACATTTCCGCCCATTATTTCAAAATTTTCCGCACTCGCAGCATTGCGCCCTGGTGCCTTGCACCACCTGGTAGGCACGGCCCTGGATACAACCTAAAACAAAAAACAAAAGAAAAAGTGATATGTCAATGATTTTTTAACACAAACTTCAGTTCCTACATATTATTTATTTGTTTATATTTTAAATAGTGAAGTATAGTAAAAACCTTATTTATTTCATTCTGAAAGCGATGCCGCCAAGTACACAAAAAATGATAAAGTAAACAAACCTTTTCGAAAGCACATAGCCTGATTGCATATTTTTAGATAAATAAATAAAAATATTGCGAAAACACGTATCACGTACTTAAAAACATCCTCTTATTTCGTCTCTGGCCTGCCATAAAACCTGTGCCGCGTGGGGTAGTCGTCGGGTTGAACATTTTTTGCTGCAATAAATCATTTTTCACAAAAGGGTTTATTTGCTTTATCATTTTTTGTACTTGGCGGCATCGCTTTTAGAATGAAATAAATATGGGTCTAACTATAAACGTCTATTTTTTGTCCCTAATAAAAAGAAAATTGATTTACTTATATTTATACGTATCAAAAGAACAATATGGCCTGCCTTGTTATGGACAGGATCATTTATTCATAGAGCCATTTTCTTATAACTATTTCATAAAAGCATTTCAGGGTGTTGAATAGATTTGGTCACGAAGGGGCTTATTTTCTAACGATACATACGAGCTGGCTATAATTAAGATATATAAAAAAATATTTTTCAAATAATAGTTGGTAAATATTTGTATATTTCATACATTTCAGATTATAAGGAATAAAATTGGAGTCTTAGGACTTATTTAAAAAACAGAACATAATCTTGTCCTGAGAAGCAGTTTCTTTTAGTTCTTGAGCTAGTAATGAAATTGACTTTCATGATAATAACACTTTTAACACCTTTTAGGGGGTTTCTTTCGACGAGTCTACCACGAATATTCATACCGCCATATATGGGAAGCGGCGTTTTAACCAAAGAATACCAATCCATAGAACCCCACAAGTGAGATTTCAGCGTACCCTAAAAATTTTAGTACCTACCCTGACCAACAGATGGCGAAAGTAGTACGATGTCGCGTTGATAATAGGATTACCATCAGAAATTGATAGCAGTCGCTGATGAGCAGTTGGTCCGATCAGTTAGAATGAGGATTTACGCAAAATTTAATAAAAATAAAATTCCCGATAAATGGACCCAGTATCCATAAGATTATTAAATTTATGATTTCAGAATAGGATATATCGATGCGCTTTTACAAAACATCGTAAGCGACATTCGTCAATTTTAGGGGAAACGATTTTTCTTCCCATCGCGTTATTTTTAAAGAAAAACCGAGATCTGAATGTTTTTATTTTAGATTTTTTCTTAATTTGAATTACAAAACAAACATATTTAACATATAATGTTTAAATTTTCAGAATCTCCTAAAAAAAGCAAAAATTTTAAAATTGTAAACGTAAATAATAGTTAATTTTTAAATTTTTTATTTTTATTCAATTTATCTTGACATGGGCGGCAGACTTGCCACCAAAACGTCGATTTTTAGTTCTCTATTTACTTGCTTTATTTTTTATGGTTTTTTAGTACTTTTAATTTATTTTTTGGCGCGTACCCAAATAACTACCATTAATTAAATGAACCGCCGAACCAATATAGAACATATCTTCATCTGAAATAAAGCCGCGCACCAATGTATGTACAAAAAAATTACCAACTTTGTGTTCAAACTAACTTAATGAAAAAAAAACGTTTCCCGTAAAACTGACGAATGTCGCTTACGATGTTTTGTAAAAACGCATCGATATATCCTATTCTGAAATCATAAATTTAATAATCTTATGGATACTAGGTCCATTTATCGGGGATTTTATTTTTATTAAATTTTGCGTATATCCTTACTCTAACTGATCGGACCGACTCGACTGCTCGTCAGCGACTGCTATCAATTTCTGATGGTAATCGTATTAGCAAAGCGACATCGTACTACTTTCGCCATCTGTTGGTCAGGGTAGGTACTAAAATTTTTTAGGGTACGCTGAAATCTTACTTGTGGGGTTCTATGGATTGGTATTCTTTGCTTTAACCAACCCTGCATTGTCAAATGTTTCGGGCAGTGGCGTAGCTAGGTCAGTAGGGACCTGGGGATAAAAAAGTAAAGTAAGGCTCCTAATGAATGTCAAGGAGCAAAAAAAAGGCCCTATATACTAAAAACAACTTTATTTAAATATTGTCATATACTGACCACCCTTAAATATTTTGAGAGCAAAAACGAATAAAAAAGGTCTTCACCTGCATTCTTTACCGCATTTGTTCTTTCAAGTATTTCAGTACTAAGCCTGGGTGGCCATCTCAATTACAAGAGGCCCCCCTGGGCTGGGAAGCGCCGGGCACTGCCCCGCCTTGTCCCATAGTAACTACGCCATTGGTTTCAGGTGTCGGACTGGGCAAACACGTCACTTTTTTGTCGGACAAGTTTACCACAATATTTTGCATGCAATTTTTAAACATTGTGCCAAAAATCGTCAGTGTTACATTCACCAAACCATAAGACCCATGGACATGTTTTGGGTATCGAATTGGGCGGGTTTCGTAACCCTTACGATTATTCACCAGAACCACTTTTCGAAATAATCCACTTTTGAACTAAGGTTAGTCGGGTTGGATCGTCATGTTTTAGCCTTAATTTGGAGGAAATCGTGGAAGCAATTTTTTTTGCTCTTTTTGAGACACCTTGTATAGTTTTATTTTATTGCAAAAATAAGTCAAAAAAAAAATTAAAGACAATATGAGTAGTACGACCGTATTTATCAACCTCTGACAAATATTTATCAGACTGATAGCCTGCTTTTTAAGTAGGCTATTAGTTTAAAAAATGATAAAATTTTTGTCACAGTGTGTGTGTGTTTGGTGAATACGGCCTTTTAAGTGTTAATATGAATAACATCTGTTTTGAAAAGTTATTAAGTACTATTCTATTTTTTTTTCTGGCCAAAATCTTTAATAATTTTAAAAATAGGAAGTTTTTGTCGTTTACCGAAAATTTTATAAATACGATAGTACCCTTCACTCCAGTTTTCAGGTTCCTAAACCCATCACTAAACCTTTGGACTTGGAAAACAAACGCAGAGTGATGCAGATATCTCTCTCGCAGGATCTTAATTTAATATTGGATTGGGGCACCAAAAATCTCGTCCATTTTAATGCATCTAAAACACAATCATGTTCCTTGTCGCGAAAAGAGTCACCAAATACTCATCCTCTACTTATGAGCGGCCAAGTTTTACAGAGCAAAGACACCTTCAATCTTGTGGGCGTCACATTTGAAAGTAACTTTAACTGGCATAAACACATTGTATCTATAGCCACGGCTGCCTCAAAAAGCTTGGATTTCTCTTTGAGCCAAAAAGTATTTCTCCCCTTCTAATTTATACACTTTGTATGTGTCCCAAATCTGACCTCCCTTGGAATATTGTTCTCATATCTGGGGCATGGCGTCCCCCACAACCCTAAACATTCTTGATTCTATTCAAAGAAGAGCTATTCGTCTCATTAATGATCATTCACTTACAGAAAGGCTTCCCACTCTTGCCTATCGTCGGGCTGTGGGGGATATATCGCTTTTTTATAGGTACTTCCATGGCTTCTGCTCTGAAGAATTGTCCAATATAGTTCCTCCACTCACAGTTCCCAACAGAGAAACTCGTGGTTCCGCGCGTATGCATCCCTATACGGTCCAACTGGACAGGCCCCGAAATTCCCACTTTGTTCGTTCTTTTATCCCTAGAGTTTCTAGATTGTGGAACCTGCTGCCCGCGGAGGTCTTTCCTTCCCCCTCAAATCTTCAAGTATTTAAGTCCCGTGTCAACAAACTTCCTCCTACCTCGCTTAAGACACCCACGGTACGTTAGTATTTAGGCTTTTAGCCTTCGTAGTTGGTCCAAAGATTTAAAAAAAGTAATTTTTTAATGCCCGATATCTTATATGATTTAACAGTTACCTATATTCTTTAAAGTTTCAATAAAGATTTCGTTTAGTTTAAATTTCGTAAAAGAGAATAAATAATTGTTTCTAATTAGTACTTTGTGTAAAGCAAGTTTGCCCTAAAAGATACACATACGTGTCGTATGTTAATTTAAATATATTTGGTTAAATTAGAATTTTACAAGTTAATCACATTAAGTTGGTAAATTGAACATTTCCTGTTTGGCCGCATCTATACTTGAATTTACAATTTTAATCATGAAATCCTTAACTGACTGGTTTAAAAAGCTCCATAAAACACTAAAATTAATCATGCCTTCACAACGTAAAAAATCGTTAAATTTAATAAACCGTACTTGTCGGGTATTTTGAGTTAATTACTCATAATAATTTATTTATAGACCATTGAAACTTAAAATACGTTTCATGTTGCATGAAATGCAGTAAACCCGGGCAAAAATGTCTTTCAATTAGTTTTTAAGTCTGGAGCCTACAAAACGGTTCTGTTCCAGGTAGAGTTTATAAGGTTCATTAAATCAAATCTTTATTTAAATATTCATTATTTTATAGTTTATTTGTTTTCTGTGAGTTTAGAATAAAGATATTTATTTAAAAAAATAAAAAATAAAAAAAACTTTTTATACAGGGTGATTTAAAAATCTATCACGAAACTCAAAAGGGTGATTCTACTTAACAAAATAAGGGTAGAGCTTCATATATTTTTTTTCAAAATGTCATTCGTTTTCGAGTTACAAGCCGTTAATGCTCAATTTTTATTTTGGTTTTTTTGCCATATTGCATTTACTTTTTAACCAATCCAGTTGATATTTGGCCCACAAATCGAGCTTTGGAGATTCTAAAATTTTAAGACAAAAGTACTTTTTTTAAATACCGCCAGAGAGCACTTTACCTAAAACTTAAAATTTATTTACATAATAACTTTTTTATTTTGACAGATACCGCAAAGCTGGGGGCACCATTTTATAGACAATCAAAAACTTAAAAATAAGGTACTCTTAATTAAAGTCGATGAACCTCACCGTTTAGGCACCAATAGACATCAAAGTTTTCATCAATTTTAATCAAATTACCTACATACATACAGGGTGTCCAGTAACTCAACTGGTTTAGAATTGTTTTAAAGCGCTTGTCTAGTTATTTATTAGTTCGGAATTTTTATTTACCGCGAACGATTTTCTATACAGCTGAGGATGTATTCTAACCTAGCCTTTTGGTTAGGATTTTTCATGGTTAAATTGGGTACTACACAAAAAAAAATCAAACAAAAAGGTAAATTGTTATATTGTCGAAAGCCACTCGAGGCCTCTCTGCGGAAGACGAGGGATTCCCTGCCTTCTCTCTTTTTTAACATAAGTATGTGTATTTAACTAAAGATAAAATTCAAACAACAAGAAATGGTAAAATCTTGTAATATTGTCTATATTTTTAATTAAATCATTATCTATTTTATTGCACACATACATTCATACGGAATACAATTAAAAATCCTTTGTTTATATACGCTCAGAATCACAAAAATATAAAAAAAATATTCCACAGGTTAATTAACCCGCATAAAAAGTGGCAGAAACAAATAAACTGTAATACAACGGTTTATTTCTGTTCCAAAAAACAGAAAACAGCTGACCATGTCGACAATGCGCATAAAATTTCGAACTGAACTTTTAGTTCCAACAAATATCCCAGGACTGCTAATCAGGATACGAACCGGTAACGAACCGATTCCATTGTAACCCGCGAACACAGAACTGTTACTAAAAATTCAGGACTTTACTAACCGCGAACGCTGCTTTTTCACTGCGCATGCGAATAGTCCCAGAACCGGTTCAGAATCGAACCCGCGAACAAAGCTATTATTTCTAGATACTTCAAATTTTATAAAAAGTAGTGGGTATATTTTTTACGTGTAAGATAAGGAAATAATAAAAATGAACTTTCCGTATCCTTTACCTTAAGTCTGACGCATTTTAACCAGCTGAATTGCATGTGAAACGTATCTCTGTTGCTAAATTTAATGTCAATGTCACGCACACGGACACGCACCTGGACTTGTGCAACTTACATAAGTAGTTCCTTTTTAGGTATAAGTAAATGCGGCAGCTTGTTTTGCCATTTAAAAAATAAATGTCACGTACTTAACCGTAAATAACACCTTCCTTACTTTTAATGCCGATAACAGTCGCACATTGGGAACTTTCTGTACCTGGTAATATATACAATGTGTCTGATAAAGTTGAAACCATATAGAAAACTTAGTTATTATTACGAGATCGAGATATGTCAAAAAATATGAATTTTGCTCATGAGTAAAATACCTTTATTTTTCATATTATCGAAAAATTTTATACAAAAAGTTGTTCGAATTGAAAAAGATGTACCAATATGAGTTTTTTTATCTTTGGACTAATCCACGAAGGCTGAAAGCCTAAATACTAACGTACCGTGGACATCTTAAGTAGGGTAAGAGAGAGTTTGTTAACACGGGACTTAAAAACTTGAAGATTTGGGGGAGAAGGAAAGACCTCCGCTGGCAGTAGGTTCAACAGTCTAGAAACTCTAGGGATAAAAGAACGAACGAAATGGGAAGTCCGGGGCCTGTCCAATTGGACCGTATAGGGATGCATACGTGCGGCACCACGAGTTTCTCTGTTGGGAGCTGCAAGAGAAGGGACTATACTGGATAATTCGTTGGAGCTGAAGCCGTAAAAGTATCTATAGAAGAGCGATAGATCTCCCACAGCTCGACGATGGACAAGAGAAGGAAGTCTTTGAGTAAGTAAAGGATCATTAATAAGACAGCCCTTCTTTGAATGGCATCAAGAATGCTGAGGGTTGTAGGGGATGCCATTCCCCAGACATGAGAACAATATTCCAGAGAGGGTCGAGTTTGGGACACACATACAAAGTGTATAAATTGGAAGGGGAAAATACTTTTGGCTCGGAAAAGAACCAAGCTTTGATGCCGCGGCGCCCAATAAGGTTAAATGTGTCCCCCTGCTCTGCAAAACCTGGCCACTCATAAGCAAAGAGTGAGTGTTTGATGTTTTTTTTTTGGCGACAAGGAACATGATTGTGTTTTGGATGCATTAAATTGAACGAGATTTTTGGCGCCCCCAATCCAATATTAAATTGAGATCCTGTGAAAGAGATATCTGCATCGCCCTGCGTTTGCCTTCCAAGTCGGGTTGAGAGATTGGCTTGGGAACCTGAAAAGTGGAGTGAAAGGGTACTATCGTCAGCATAACTATGAATGGGTTATTGGTTGTGGAAGAAAGAAGGTCGTTGATGTGAAGAAGAAAAACAAAAAGTTGCTGCTAGTTTATCTACTAGAGTTTACAGGAATTGAGCAAGATAATTCAGAATTGTTTTTCTTTAACCACTTTTTTGCCATTTTACAAATAATACCAACTAACTCTCTGACATTCATTGTCAACTAACCTTCTTCACTTCCAGTGCCTCCTAAATTACATGATACATCTTATCTAGCCAAAAAAGTGATAATAATTTAGACGTGAGCCGAATTATTATGCTTAATTGCTGCAACTGCAGATATTTGTGCATTTTTAATTAACTTTAAACAAATAAAAAAAATCCCAATCATGTTCCTTAACACCCATATTTTACTTATAAGCGGCCAAGTTTTGCAGGAAAAAAAAGATTGGACAGACATTGCATCTATCTATGAGTATTTAGGTAACTCCCATGTTCATATAAGAGCTAAATTTATTATTGATAGAGAATTATTGCACAGTGAAATAAGGCCAGGCACTAACACCGGCCTTATTTTGACATCTTAGCTTTAACAGATGCATGGTAGATAATGACTCTTAATAAGTATAGTGCCTGGCTTTATTTATGTCGGTTTTAGGTCGTGCCTTATTATGGCCTTATTTTTTTTTTTTTTTTTTTATCTTTGGACAAACCACGAAGGCTAAAAGCCTAAATACTAACGTACCGTGGGTGTCTAAGCGGAACTTTCGTCTAATCGAACGGCTGCCGATAACAATAAGATCGAAAAGTTTTTTGAAGTAAAAATACTTTAAACCTTGCTTTTTAAATGTATTTCTGTAATTGTGTTGCAAAACCCCCCGCCCCCCAGTGGCGCCAAGGAGTTGGCTATTAACCGGGGAATTTGTGCCATGGCCCAGTCCGACACTGTTAATAAAGTAAAAAAATGTATTTAAATATTTATTAACAGTTCATTTTTCTATTGATGCATGGTACGTATTTTTAAAAAAAAAAATCGATTAAAGAAAAGAGAATGAACTAAAAAAACTTGCACAAATTAGTCAAAGGTGTTAAATATACCGCAAACCGATCTACTAACCACATTTAAAAAATTTACGCAGCACTGTTTCTTCTAAATTGATTAAACCATACAACCTTTAGCACTTTTCGCCAATAAATAATTTTTAAAAACAATTTATTACACTTAAATTTTGAGTAGTTTAGATTAAACACGATCTTCCGCAATAAAACCCCCATAAAACATTAAACGTTATTTTTCCATGATTTAGTGCCGTCGGTGTTATCTTTTTCGATGTGTAGTCAGTGGCGGCGCGCGACTTACCTTTAAGAAATTTATTTTAAATAATTTTAAAATAGCTTTAAATACAATAACATAAGGAGTATTTAAATAGTTATTTACATTACAAGATGCGAAGTTTACTTTTGCGTGAGGCGGTTTTTAATGGCCGAGGCGAAGCTGAGGCTATTTAAAACCTCCGAACACTCTGAAAGGCCTTTCGCATCGTGTAATGTATTATATTTTTTCTGCTACTGTTCTATGTATCGCATAATTTAATAATCATTAACATCATGTTTTAATAGAAATATCAGAGATTTTGAAATTTTACCTGTTAAAAATTAATCCATAGCAACACATTTATTGTTGACATTGTCTGTCATCAGCACTTGTCAGATATTGAATTATTGTTAATTTAGTATAAATCCATTCCCATTTTAAAATGTTAAATGAATATGAAAATGGCATCCAAAAGGCAGCTGACCTTGCAGTGTGCCTCACTTCTGCCAGACAAATCTAAAGAGAGGTACCATCAAACATATAAATCGTTTTCTGAATGGCTTGCTACAAAAAATGTGGGGCGGATTGACGAGAATGTGATGTTGGCGTATTTTCAAGAAAAATCCGAGTCTTTATCACCACCAACCCTCTGGTCTGTATATTCCATGCTCAAGTGTAACAATTTCCGTAAACAAAATCAAGATATTTCGGAGTTCAAGAGAACTAGTTGCTTTTATTAAAGGAAAACGCGATGGTTATGGAGGGCAAAAAGTCAAAAAATTTAAAAAAGAAGAAATCATAAGAGATTTTTACTTAACGCGCCTGATCAAAGTTACTTAGCAATGAAAGTAATAGCCATTATGGGAGTGGCTGGGGCATGCCGGACAGACGAAATATACAGAATGAAGCTAAGTGATGTAGAAATAAGAAATGACGTGGCTATAGTAAAAATAGTGGAGTCTAAAAATAAAGTTAAAAGAAACTTTGTAGTAACCAACGATGAAGGCTCAGTTCCTTATGTCAGATTTCTACAGGAATATATTAAGCTGAGACTCAAGGAATGCTCTAGATGAGCGCTTATTGTATCGTTATGAAAGAGGTGAAATGTGTTAATCAAGTAATTGGAAAGCACAACTATTTCAAATGTACCTAAAGAAATTGGTGAAGTTTTTGAAGCTTGAAGACATCAGTAGATACACTGGCCATTCTTTTAGAAGAACGTCAACTACGTTCCTTGCCAATGCTTCGGATGTCGATATTTTGGACTTAAAAAGGCATGGAGGTTGGAAGTCTTTCTGTTGCGGAGGGATATATTGCTGAATCCTATAGTAATAAGGTGGAAATTTCAAAGAAGATTTTACACGAAAATTCCTACCAATATTTCCACTAATGAAGTAACAGTGCATAACTATGAATTGGATTGGTTGTGGAAGAAAGAAAGTCGTTGATGTGAAGAAGAAACAAAGTTGGTGCTAGTACTGAACCCTGTGGCACTCCAGCATTAATTTCGTGAAAGCTTGAAGAGTGGCCATCAACAATGACTGATATACGACGATTAGAAAGATAACTGGAGAGCCAAGAGCAGAGTTTAGTTGGAAGACCGTAGGAGGGAAGTTTATTAAGAAGTGCGTCATGCCAGACTTGGTCGAAAGCTTTAGATATATCAAGAGCAACGATCTGGGACTCACCTAGAAACTCAAGAGACTTGTTCCAGTTGTGTGAAACGAAGGAAAAAGATCTGCTCTAGATCTCTTGTGACGAAATCCGTCTTGCCTGTTAATGATACTGTCAACATGATTTGCAATAACTCCTAAACTATGGAAACAAGCACTATTTAAATAAGGCCGGTATTAATAATTCACGAGCTTAAGAGGGCAACTTGCAATATTTCTCTAATGTTTAAGAAATTCCAACGCCACTGCTTTAGTTATATCTATACAAGTAAAGTTATCTCCAAACAAATGAAAATGTTCTTCGCCGTAATATTGGTTGTATTTTCTAAAATTTATGACTTCGATTGCTTTGCTAAAAGATTAATATTATTTTCAAAGCCTTTGCGTTGTTGGGCTGGTTTACGATATTAAAAATCAACAGGGTGATCACGAACACGTAAAACGCTATAAGAGCTTAAAATTATATTGGGGTATTGAATTTTATTGTTTATTGGTTACTTTTTATGCTTTCTTGAACGGTTTGGTTCTGAATATTGAGCGTCTAGTGGCAATTAGAGCTACAGGATGAAAATAGCTTTAATAGAGACATTTTGCACCTCTTAAAGTAACAGACGTTTTTTGGCCTCCTTATGGTTATCGTTATTAAACATAACGATTACGGCAGCAGTTTTAGACAGAGATTTTGCAGCCTCTTTTAAGAAATTTATCTTGCATCTGCGCTTTCGACACATAACCTTATTTTTGCCTGTGGTTCACCGATTTTAAAGTTAACGAAAAATCAGTATTTACTTTATTCTTCATGAGATATAAAATCATATTTAAATATATGCAAACACTTCTGTTGATTTCGTTTTTAATGTAGATGCAAACAATACAGTTTAAGCCAAAACACAAAAGTAAAGGTTAGGTCGGTAGTAGAATAAAAGCAAGTAGTGCCTAGATTGTAACATCTAAATTAATTACTGATTTAGAATATCCGTAAAGTGCAGTCCGTTTGAATTTCTTAACACTATTTGATTTTTATTACTGCTATAGATTTTTCGCGTTTCCGCCAAAAAAATATTTCAGAATCGTGATCAGCACCCAAAAACTCCCGTATCCCAAATTTCGTTAAAATCGGAGTTGCCGCAGGTTTCTAGAAAATTACCTGGAAAATATTAGCTTTGTATAAAAATTATTTCAGTTTACAAAGCCCGAAACACCACACAGAAGATTTTTGTTAATTACAAAGAATTGGCTTGTACTGTCCAGTGCATAAGAAGATGCCCTCTGAAATAGCTGCCTATTTACGTCTTCCAAACCCAAAAGTTTAGACGGGACATAGTTTCGCCGTTCCTCAGCTACAATGTGGTGAAGGCATAACGTCCTTTTGGATAAACTGGTCGCATGATCCCTAAACTGATAAATACAAAATTTTACCTGATTGGTAATATACAGGGCAAGTTAGAACTAAAAATATGAAACATGACCAAGACTAAAGCTACCTTTATTTTTTAAAATAAGACAAAATTGTTAAGTAAATGTTGTAGGGAATTAAATTTTTTATGTCAAAATTTAAAGTTAAAAGAATTAAAAAGGATTTTTTTGTTAATTTTTTACATTAAGTATTAACAGTTTTTAAAATCCTTGGCTTAGAGCAAAGCGGATTAAAAAATAATTTTAAAATTATCAATCTTTTTTTTTGCTTCCTCTTGCTCATTATTTAAGCTATAATCGCTTACGGCTCGTATTCAACTAAACTCAACTAGCCTTGATCAGACTGATGGGCAGCCAATGCCAATGCCAAAAAGCACTGGCATTAGCTGGTGAATACGACAGTTAGTTAACAAAATGGACATTTACATTTTTTTGTTACTCTCATGCTTCTTTACTTTCAAATTTTGACATTAAATTCTACAATATCTCACTCATATAAATTTTTTTTACTATTTTTAAAAATGAAAATAGTTAACTCCTGGGTATTTTTCCTGACTTCTTAGTTATAACTCGCCCTGTATAATATCAATTGAAGTAAATTTGTATTAACAGTTTTGGACCATGCAACCGGTTTTCCCAAAATTTCGTTTTAAAATTCAAAATTTTTGGTCCATTTGTTCTCTTGTAACACCTATCCTGGGACACCCTGTATGTTAAATTACTAGTTTAAATCCCCATAATTAAACACTGATGAAAATATGAATCATTATGACCTAATGCACACACACAAGTTTAAAATTACCATCCGCGTTAATATTATTTGCTTTAGCTACAATTATAGAAATTATTGCACTGCGAGTTTTAATTATACGTACAATTATGTTTTGATGATAATTATTTCAATAGAATAATTTCTAATTTTATAATATATTGCAATTTGGATTTTAGTAAATAATAATAAATACATTATAATACATCGTTGGAAAGTTGCACGTGTTCAACCAATTCCCAGAAAGGATCCTCCAGTTTTTAGGTTCCTAAACCCATCACTAAACCTGACTTGGAAAACAAACGCAGAGCGATGCAGATATCTCTTTCGCAGGATCTTAATTTTATATTGGATTGGGGCGCCAAAATCTCGTCCATTTTAATGCATCCAAAACACAATCATGTTCCTTGTCGCGAAAAAGTCATCAAATACTCATACTCCACTTATGAGCGGCCAAGTTTTACAGAGCAAAAGACACCTTCAATCTTGTGGGCGTCACATTTGAAAGTAACCTTAATAGGCAGAAAAACATTGTATCTATAGCCACGGCAGCTTCAAAAAAGCTTGGGTTTTCTTTCGAGCTAAAAGAAATTATTTTTCCATTCTATTGAAACTCTTTTTATGTGTCCCAAATCCGAATTTCCTTGGAATATTGTTCTCATATCTGGGGGCATGGGGTCCCCCACAACCTAAGCATTCTTGATTCTATTCAAAGAAAGGCTGTTCGTCTCATTAATGATCCTTCACTTACAGAAAGGCTTCCCTCTCTTGTTCGTCGGGCTGTGAGGGATTTGTCGCTTTTATAGGTACTTCCATGGCTTCTGCTCTAAAGAATTGTCCAGTATAGTTCCTCCACGCACAGTTTTGCGCGTATGCATCCTATACGGTCCAACTGGACAGGCCCCGAACTTGTCACTTTGTTCGTTCTTTTATCACTAGAGTTTCTAGATTGTGGAACCTGCTGCCCGCGGAGGTTTTCCTTTCCCCCAAATCTTTAGTATTTAAGTCCCGTGTCAACAAACTCCCTCTAACCTCGCTTAAGACACCCACGGTACGTTAGT